>JAHBCN010008277.1:0-39653 GCA_019359885.1 Listronotus oregonensis
CCATTGTAGTGTCCTGAGTAACAACCCCCCCGCTTGACTGCACCCAATCTAGTCACGAATGTGTGCTCTATTTTTGCCGCAACTTAGCAAGGAATATAAAGTTAATAACTTTAAAAAAGAAGTACACTTATTCACTGTGGAAGGGAGAAGATTGTTGATGTAAAGAAGAAACAGAATGGGTGCCAGTACTGAGCCCTGGGACACCTCAGCATTAATTTAAGAGAAGCCGAAAGAATAACCATCTACAATAACTGATATACGTCGATTAGAGAGAAAACTGAAGAGCCAAGACCAAATTTTAGAAAAAAGACATTTTTTAAGAAGTCTATAATGCCAGACTTAACTAAAGGCTTTGGATATGTCAGAAGCAACGATCTGGTATTCACTAAGAAACTCAAGGGGCTTGTTTCAGTTGTGTGGGACAAAGGAAAGAAGATCAGCTATGGATCTTCTGTTACGAAATCCATACTAGTATTTGAAAATTATTAAATAATTTCCAAACTTTACAAACAACTAAAGAAGATATATAGGTCTATACTTAGATGAGACAGTTTTGCATCCTTTCGTGGGGACAGGTTGCAATGTCACAAAGCCTCACGAAAAAACAATAACTTAGGGAGGAATATAAAGCTAATAGCTTAGGAAAAAAAAAATTTACACTTAAAAGCAGACATAGATGAACTGCCCAATGATCAATGTACGAATTGTTGCAAAATTTACCCTTTTTGCCAGATAAAGCTCCCTTTGACTGTTCCCCTTCTTAAAAAATTCATGCATATAAAATGATTTTCATCGAAAGAAGGGATGTAAAAGTGTATTTTGACAATCTCACTTTATGGATAAATAAAGTCCACAAATTAAAAGATTATCGAAAGAAATGGACTTAAGTTCAGTTGAATTATTTTAAAAAAAAAGTATTTTAAATCATAAAATCGTGTTTTTCCAGTTGAACACCCTAATATATCAGTAACGGAAAGAAATATTCATTACTTGTCACATTGTGTGTTTTACATAGGATTATGCAATGAGAGGCCAAAAAACATCTTTAAATCAACCTAATATATGTTTTGGAAAAGACAGCTCAATATAATTTCATGTCATATTAAAGTTTAAGTTATTTACGTGAGAGATAGGAATCTTGGTTATTATGAAAGATCGTTCAATGTTGACCCTTTTTTTCCAAGCCATCCATTATTCTGACATGATATTATAACTAAACATTCGAGATAATGGGATTATATGTGAAACTTTCCGAAATCCTTCCGCCACAAACTGACAGGAGACACATAGAGGAAAATTTTCTTAAAATTAAAGGGTTATTAAGAAAGATTATACTTATGTTTATCTTAGATAATGTCTTTCCCAAGTTAGCTTATTCGCCAACCGTTTTTTTATTTTTATGATCTTTTTTTTATTATACAGGGTATCTCACAACGAGCTGCGGCGATTTATATGTGGAAAAAAATCTATAGGAAAATTTTAAAAAATTTAAGGTACACTAACGTCGATGGGGGCAACTCGGCTAAAATATATCCGGGGACACCGGAAGTGGTTGTCAATTTTTTTGTTTTTTAAAAAGGAAGCATTCTGTATACTAATACTTTTTTAGATTCTGCGTAAGATTTCAGGCAAATTTTGTGTTTATTGTCCTGTATTTTTCAAAATTTTACCACCCTGTATCTCAAAAATTAAGACGTTTAGGACATACGTTCATATGAAGTTTTTTTAAATGGATCCAAAAATTGCCTCCTTAATTACTGACGGACAATTATAAAGCACCCTGTATAATGTAAAAAAAATTCCAACCATAATATTTTATTTCTCATAAACAGTTAATTTTATTGAGGTCAATCAGAAATATCTTTTTTTAATTTAACGTTAAAGCAATCCATAAAGAATATTGATGACCCTTTTTTCATTCAGGGTGTTAAAAATTTTATTATTGTGTTAGAGCAGTCCGTCGGCAAATTAAATAAGTCAAATATAATTTGAGGGTTCTTTTTAAAAAATCATCTAAAACCACTTTAAAAAAAAAATTAAATTATGCCTAGTATTTTAAACCTTATTAAAAAAAAAGATTTCAATTTCCTTATGCACGGGATCTCTGTAAAGGCTCGTAGGAAAAAAATTTATAGAAAATTTTCCCCAAAATTTTTAGGTTTTTATTGGGTTTCGAAAGAATGCACACATATTCTGGGATGTTTGGTTTTCTTCCAATACTTTAAAAAAAAAAATTTGTAAAAGTAAGCTTACTAAAAAAATACAAACTAACTCTAAAATAACATTGTCTCTTTTAATTCTCTTTCAAATATTTTGTTACCCGATGGACGTCGTTTGAAGTTATTTTTTTTTAGGGCACATTTTATTTTTAAATCATACTTTATAAAATATTGTGAGTTTATTTAATTAAAAGAAATATATGTTATTTTAATTTGTATGAGTACAAAAATACAGGACTTTAGGAAAACAGTTTTATTTATTAAAACCTTAAGATTCTTGTATGCAAATAAATTGAATAATAGGTTTTAATTATTGAGGACCACCATTGTTAACTGAAGTAATTAACTCAAAAATCGTAAACTAAAATAACAAACACGCCACTAATTTTTTTGTATTGTATCTTTAAATCCCCCCACATTTACATGCTTGCCTTCTACTGTTGACGTCACACCTGCAAGTAGTGGTTAGTTGTGGTTAGTGGCGGTTGGTCTTTAAAAAACCTTTGGTGGGGTAAAAAATTTGTTTGCCAAATTATGCTACTTTTCCTATAGGACTTTCTTATCTATATATGCTCGTAAAGACGGGAGGTTTGCTAATTGATTTAATAAACCGCATAAGTTACATTAATTACATAAACTTATTTTTAAAGCCATTTTTTGGCGTATACATAAGTAAACATAAATTTTGCCACAAATCATTCTTTTTTTTTTAAATTTAAAACCCTCTTAAGTCCGTATGCATTTTGACGCGGTATTCTCTAGCTGTCTTTCTAAAGGGGGGATAACGCCCCCCCTTTTGGGGGCGGAGATCTGGGGGGGGTAAAAAACCCAAAAAAAATTGGGGGGGCTGATGTGATTTAAGGGGGGGATGGATGATTTGTAACTTCAGTTACTTCATTTTAAAATTTACAAATTTAAATCCTTTTACTACACAACATCCTTTATTGTTCATATTTTTTTTCCCATTTTTTGTATAAGTATAAACTAAACATTTTTTTACACATTTAATATTTTTAATGCGTTCAAAGCTTTTATATCTTAAGATATTTAGTAATAGGTATCAAACACTGAAAAATATTCGTGTCTTCAAGTGTCGATAAGTCCCCACCTTCGAAGACATGTTTTAAAAAAAAAAGGGTTTTATATTTTTGGGGGGGAAAACTGGACTTAGCGAAGGCGGGATTTTTTTTTGTACCTAATCTAGTAAAAATAAAGAAAAAAAACATTAAACTTAGAAGGTTAAATTTAAATTACGTTTGGGTGAACAAATATTATCAATTTATTTGTGCAATCCTGTTTTTTTGTCCGTCATCTTTGTCCCCTGTTTGCGGGTACAGGTGCCCAAATACAAAGCCGCGGTTTTTTGCGACCGGTCGGCGACTGAGTGATTAGAGGTATGTCGTTCGCTAACGATTGTTCAAAAAGAACCAATCAGTGTATGATACCGAAAAAATTTAAACCCTGTTTTAATGGATTCGAATCTTTTTTTAATTGCTCGATCGATCTGCGATAAAAAACGAACCTTTTTTGGTGATTCGCTTCGTTCATAAGGTATTTTTGACAGCAAATCGGTCATTTTCGTGCTACGACTTACTTATTTGGTTTTTCCTTACCAAGGTGTATTAGAAAAAATTTATGGAATGTCGGTTCGAGTCAGTTTTGGCTATTTTGTAACTATTTTTTTTTTTTGTTTTAACTATTTTTTTGAACAAAGACTTAATTTGGAGGTACATTTGTTTTTAAAATTATAGTTTTTGAAAATAAAATAACTGTAAATCATTCTTTATTTAAGATAACTATCACTTTTTTGTGGAATTCAAAACGGACCGAGTCCCCCCGGTATCAGAAAAAGTGAATCGGTTGCGAACGTTTTTTTTTTTGAGAGAATGAATCAAAAAATCCCTTTGGCGAGACGTTCGCCGTTGGGTGCATCGCTCCGCCGCCCTCCCCACCCGCCCGCTACCCCGATACTCTTAATATTGTAAGGTTAATTAATCCAATGTTGGGATTATTGTTAATTTTGAATAAAATTACTCCAATATTGTAGAGTTCATTATTAGTGCTCTCTCTGGTAAGAAAATTGTCGTTTAGAATATAGATTTAATTAAACTCCAGGCAGAATAATATGTTATTGAGATTTTTAAGGGAAAAAATGGGGGCGCTACAAAATAACTGATTTTCAAAAGTGGCGTTGGATAAAATAAGTTTGAGAACCCTGCTCTAGCTCTTTGACACACTTTTCGATCTTAACTGATTCTCTTTTTCTCTTAGCTCTCGCAGCACCTGCATGTTGGTCCGACTTAAGACACAAAAAGCGACTTTTTACCAAAACAAAGAATTGTAATCTATTTCCAAAAATAGATATGTTTTATGATAATTAAACTTATTGAAAAGGTAACAAATATTTCATACTTCGTTTCAATTTTGATGGCTTTGCTGTCACTGACTTAAAAAAAAAATGTAGATCTTTATAAATTTTTATTCTGACAACATATCTTACTAAAATTTGACTCTAATTTTCATATTAAAGGTACTTCATTTCTAGAGATTTTCCTCAATTTCATTGTACGTGACCCTGAATAATACCAATTTAAATAAATTTTGGTGGACTGTCGTTTCAGACCATACATACTATATCCTCAAAATACTGTCTTTGAATTCAAAAAAATTTGGTCCGTTCATCCTATTTGAACCTAGCCACCTATCCTGGGACACGCTGTTTAAATAATAAACTATTTCTATAACAACCTGTATTTAAAGTGGGGTTACAAATAAAAATATGTCCTTAAAGCAGCAAAATAATACTTACCCAAGCGTATTTCATATACAAACGCGAAGAGATTTGTCGAGATGACAAATTTATTCAGCAATTTCTGGTTAGCTTAAATCTCTTCCTGTATGTTATGTCGTATATAATAATGCCCTTGTGACCTACTCTTGGATTTATTTTAATGTAAAAAAGGTCGACAACCTAAACGTTATGTTGTAAAACTGATACTTTTTCGCATTTGCTATATTAATAGCATTTTGTATTTCTACTTTTTAACTAATATTTATTTGAAAAACAGGGTGTCCGAGATATATATAAAAAATTTGATATGAAAAAAACAAGTTTACATAATTTTTTTTCGTATAAGCATCCTCTTTGAAGATATTGGCTTCTAAAGAGCTTCACTGAAATAAAGGTTTTTAGACGTAATTATTGAACCACCAGGTACATTCCCAATTTAATTTAATAAGGTATAACACTAAGTTGGACTCTTTAAATTACAAAGGAAGTGTTGTGAATTACTTACCACTTCAGGGAGAGACTACCTGTGACACTTACGAACCCCTTTTTACGCCATGTTTTGATAAGAACTTTGGACTACATTTTTATTAAACCTTTTAATTTTGACCAAAAATTAGGTACATTTTATTCATGTCGTTAATCTTAACCATTTTGACCTACCGTTATCCTTACGACCTTCGACTGTGGCTCAATAGGTCCGAGGTAAACTTGGCCGAGCAGGTCTTAATAAACTGCTTTTGCCTGTCGTTGTCCTGGTGTTTGTAACCACCTGCTTTGAAACTCTCTGCCTACCCATCTCTTAATAGATGCTTTAAGGAGGCCTGCCGAGATTTCACAAAATGGCTCAGAATCTATCATTTCCATGGCTGATCCTCTTTTGGCTAGGTCGTCGACCTCTTCGTTACCTGGGTGGCTCCCGTGGCCTGGTACCCAGGCTACCGTAAGATTGTTTGCCAAGCCGACTTTATCCAGGGCCTGTATACAGTCCCGCACTAGTTTAATTAACTTTTGAGAACTGAGGGTCGCCTAGCTGTCTGAGTAAAATGACGATGTTTGTTCCTTTACTTCCTTTTTTCTTTAATCAGCACGGCGCAATGTTATTGCTGGATTTCCTTGGAAACCGTGGCGTGCTGACAAGACTTAAGGTTATCTTTTCTCTAGGCTTATCTCCATAGATGCCAGCTCCTACACCCTTGTTGGTCTTGGAGCCATCTGTATACCAATATGATCGGCTTTGATTGGAGAGCCTCCTTTCAAGTCCTCCCTATCTGGTTGACAATCCAAAAGTGTCTGTTGAAGATGAAACGAGGGTGGACCATGAGGCATCTCAAACAGTGAGGTGACCTCTAGTCCCCCTCTATTTCCCATCTTGAGATCCTTTCATGTCCTATAATTGGACTTTGACCTGTTTGAGTCTATGAGTACCCTTTACTTCTCCCTGTATGTAAATGTGGAGTGGCGGCAGGTTACACTTAGGGTTGCGGTTGGGGCTGTTCTCATAGCTCCCGTGATGCATACGCATCTAGCCTTTACACACTTTGAAGTTGTCTGGTTGTAGGCTACGTGCCCTTGCCCCCAGCAACTGAGCCTAGGTTATCATGGGTCTTATTACCATTTTTCAACCCAGGTTCAACGGGTTAGTCCCCAGCTTTCCACAAAGCCTGCGACATCTCCTAAGGAGGCTTTTTTTTGAACAACTTTAGAGGGATTTCCACTTGAGCTTTGGACATCTGATGCCCTTAGTGTCTCCTTTCATTGTAAAGGGAACGAAAAATCGGTCTTTTCGTCATCTTCCCTGCACCTTCGTCTACGATGTTCAGTGCTTTGCGTTCTTTCTGAAGCAAAGTCCAAGCGCTTGCTTCTAACTACGATGACAATGTCGTCTGCGTAGCTGAGGCAGTGGAACCTTTTTTTGGCCATTTTTGCCAGAAGGTCGTCGACTAGGATCGCCCAGTTATTTACATGATTAGTCCCCTTAGTTCTGCCGGGTTAAATATGAAACAGAAGATCTTTCTCCCGTCATCAACATAATACTTTCATTTAAAATTTATACCACTATACAAGCAACATTTAATAGGAATAAAAATGTATCTTTTATTGAAATACGCAAAATATATGATGTAATAAAGTGACGTTTTTTCAAAAAACAATTAGAATTAGCAATATAAATAAAGAATACTTAATTTTAAATCAATAGTTAAAAGTTCGTAAAACACATTGCCAAAGGTCTTATTAATACAAAGAGGGTATTAAGTATCACAGCTAGTTCATCCTTGCAGCTGTGAATAATTCACAACACTTCATTTGATAGTTATTTGGAATTGGTATAACATCTTAGTAAAATAAAATTAGAATATAGTACACTCTTGATATAGTAAACTCATTAATGCACGCCAGTTCACTATTTTAATTTGGTCATTGTTGCAAAATTTTACAAAAAAAGTATTTAATATTTATTTCACACTGATATTAGTTAACAGTTTTTTTTTCAAAAAACGTTGTTATTTTTCGTTTGTTTATGTTGTTTGGTCAACCTTATTTAAACCATTTCTTGTCTTAGGTTTTATAAAACGAGCAGGCTTGAATAGTCTACTTTATTTTAATTTTTTTCCGTCCACTTAATCCCGTGGTTTAATGATTTTAGTGCATTACTTGTAGTAACCCGTGGATTATTATTTACTAAACCAGTATCTTGCTGTATATCACTGTCTTCATCACTTTCAATCAAAAGTTCAGTTTTATCCATATCTAGAACGTCATCCTTATTCCACTCATCAATATTAATGCCTTCAATTTCCACATCAGACAAAGAGATGTCATCTTCACCATCGTATGGATCTAAACGTGAAAGTATGTAATACCAACATTTTTTAATAACATCTGTTTTCAAAGAATTACATGCAAAGTTAAGTTAACAACAGCATCTTTTAAAGAAAGTTTTTTTAATGCCGTTCCAATATTGTCTATATTGTGACTTATGATGCGTGACAACAACATTTTTCCGATAACAACTTTGTTAACCTTATTACATTCTGGTCCATGGGGTGTATTAGCAGGATTAACCTAGGTGGCATGTAGATCAAGAAAAATGAACCATCAGCACTTTTTAACTCTTTTGCCGGTGGGTAGCTTGGCGCATTCTCCAATAAAAGTACTACCTTGACGGGAAGGTTTTGAATAGATAGGAATTCTTGAACCCAAATCAATTTTAACTTAAAAAACCGAGAACAAGTAATGATAAAACTCTAACTTACCTCTGAAATAAACATCTTGTAAAACCTTTTCTTGAAAAGGAATTCGGTCCTCCAAGCTGATTTAATTTTTTTTAAATTCACTGGCCAATTAAAATTACGAAACGCTCGTAAAGTTTTAGTTTTTTTCAAAGACTAGTGGCTTTACCTTATGATCACCTGCCGCAATTGTACCAGCAAAGAAGGTGACCTTTTACTTTTCTGTTTTCCTTCCTGGTGCCCTCTTTTTCTCAGGACCTACATATGTCTCTTCAGGAAGGATTTGTCAGTATAAAGAAGATTTATCCGCATTATAAATCTGCTACTTTAATAGCTAAAGTTCATTTATTTTTTGAATTAATGTTTGTTTGAATGGATTAACCAACTGCAGAACCAGTTGCAGATGACAGTTTTTTTCCATAGATTCTTGAATATCAACTTTTAAAACTTTTTTTGTCTCTTTACAACCATCCGCTTATTGCAATAAAAGATAAAGTTTCTTTGTATTTATTATGTAAACTCTTAGCTTTTTCTTAAATCATTAAAGCAGTGACAGGAATATGTTTTTCTCTTCCTTTAAAAACCATTTGTATAGAGCCTTTTCCATTCTAGGGCATTTCGATGACCTTAAAGATTTAATTTTTCCTGGTCCCTCGAAGGTGTTGCTGATTTTCTTCAGAATATTATCTTTCCTATTTTGAATTACGCATATAGTGGACTTAGCCACACCGAACTACTCGCCTGAATTTGTGACATCATGTATTTTTTAATTTATATTAATTTACATATTACCTAATTTAAGTAAGTTATTTTATGTGCTGTAAAAAATATACTTAAGTGTAACTTTTCATTGCATTTTATTCTAAAAGACAATTATTTAATTTGAACATTTCTTTTATATTTTTTTATAAAGAAATATTTTATGATAAAGTACACCAAACAAACAACAAGCTGTGCTTATTTTATAGAATTTTAGTTTTCTTTCATTCTTTATCCGCGGAGATACTAGGTTTTCTTTGCTTATACACAATTTTATAAAGAAAATACTGGCTTAAACTTTTTTAAAAACAAAGTTTAAGATAAAACAAATATGAGGGTAAATATTTTTATAGGACATGAAGGCCAAAAATATTATTTTATGGTAAACTTTTCTGAAATCCTTTGAATTTAACAGATAAGAAAATAAAACGATTTTAGCATTGTAAATACAATTTACTAAATGTTTTTTTTTTTAATTTTTGGAACTTAAATTTTGAAAAAACTTAAGACCTATGACTATATGCAATGTATTATACATGGATGTCCGAAAAGTACGGGCTAATATCTTCTAAGTTATAAAATATAGAGGAAGCAAATTTTGGCGAATGCATATGTACAAAAAAATCTACTTCTTTATGCATTTACAATTTTTGGAACAATGGAACCGTAGGTAGATATATGATATGTATGTAGTAAACGTTTAACAAAAAATAAATTTACTACTACGTTTTGTAAATATTTTTTTACGACATTTTTTAATTATCTCTCTTCAGCACTATCCATTTATGCTGTTTAAGTTTGACGGTAACATTAAAAAGGCATTAATAAATTTTGTAATTTTATACGTTTCGATATGGTTCGCGCAAATGAACACAAAGTTGAAATTATTTTTTTGTATGGACAAGCTAATCAAAATTATGAGGCAGCAGGATTGTTTAATTATATTTTTCCAGACAGACTAGTTTGTCCTAGTTACGTAAGAAGTGTTGTGTAAAAATTCACTTTTACTTTTAGCGTAAAAAACTCTTTTAGATCCGGTCGCCCGTCCGTTAAAACCGAGGTGCTTCAAATACAAGTGTTGGGTACAATTCCCATTGAACCAAAGCAATCAGTGCGCAAAATAGCTGCCGATGTAGGTACCAAAGACAAATTAACAGTGCAAATTTTACAAAAGCATACATTTCATCCCTTTAAAGTTCATCTTGTACAAGAACTTAGTGAGGATGACCTAGATCGAAGGCTGCAGTTTTGTGAAATCATGGAACATTTAATTGCTACACAATGAAACTACCTCTATCGGATATGTTTTAGTGACGAAGCCAGCTTTTTTAATGGTTTATTTAATCGACACAATTATCGATACTAAAATGATCAAAATCCTTGATAAATTGGTCATTATCAAAATCCTGAAGAATTAAACGATAGTGCAGGAATTTTCGGTAATACGGTAATTGCAACTTTTTTTTTTGAAGGAAATTTTACCGTACACTTATACTTACAAATTTTAGAAGAAGTTATTACACCTGCAATTGTAGCTACAAGACAAGAGCGGGATTTAAATATTTAGCATCATACAAACAAATCTGAAGGAAAAATTAAGTATTTAAATAAACACAATTTTCACCCCCACAAATTTTTGCCAGTTTAAAATTTACCCACCGCTCATAAAATTCAGCGGTTTAGTTATTGTCAAGAAATGATTTGGAATTTTAAAAATTATAAAATTATTTTTATTTACTGATGAAGTGACTTTCACTACGGCGGGGGATATATGTACAGTATGTCCACGGAAAAGGTGTTGAA
Source organism: Listronotus oregonensis (assembly GCA_019359885.1). Taxonomy (NCBI): domain Eukaryota; kingdom Metazoa; phylum Arthropoda; class Insecta; order Coleoptera; family Curculionidae; genus Listronotus; species Listronotus oregonensis. The sequence goes on from JAHBCN010008277.1 coordinate 10,803, forward strand.
AAGAAAACTCTTTTATTTTGATTTTATCGAAAAAAGCTATTCTTGATAAAAATTTTTGCTACTTCTAAGAGTAAGATTGAGATAGAAACATTTTTTTACGGGGTGTTCAGAATTGAAAACTAATGGTACAAGATAAAGTGCATTTATTTGAAGTAGGAAATAAGCTGGTTTTCAAAATTAAAAAGGGAGTCTTTATACCCACTTTTTATTTATTTGTGATTAAATTTATTTTAATATCAATTTATAATCAAATTTTTTGCTGTTAAGTAAGCATTTAAAGCTGACGATACGGGCTAATGAATTATAAAAGCCAAGTGTCAATAAAGCTTTTTCACTATCAACGCCTACTAGTACAAAAATTTAAATTAGTTAATTGATAATGAAATTTTAATTACAAATAAAAAAAAGTGCCGATTTTTTAAAAATTGGATTAGATACCTTTGAAAATTTTTCTAGTAACTTATTTCCATATCTTGCAAATAAATGCACTTTACCTTGACCATTTTAGTTTTCTAAGTTTCTAAACACCGCTATAAAATATGTTAAATTTTTTTATCCCAATATTACTCTAAAAGTAGCAAATTTTTTATCTAAGTAACTTTTTTCGATAAAATTAAAATAAAGAAGTTTTGCTTACTCAACACTTTCCGTGGACAACCAGACGTCCACGGAAAAGGTGTTGAATAGTAAAAACTTCTTTTTTTTATTTTATCAAAAAAAACTACTCTTTAAAAAAATTGCTACTTTTTAGTAAGATTGGGACAAAACATTTAACAAATTTTATACGGGTACTGAAAATTGAAAAACTTTTAAATGGTTCCAGAGTAAAGTGCATTTATTTGAGAAGATATGGAAAGTTACTAGGAAAAGTTGTTCAAAAGTAAAAGATAGTTTCTATATCAATTTTCAAAAAATTGGCCCACTTTTATTAACTTGTGATAAAAATTATTTTAATATTAATTAACTAATTCCAAATTAACAACTCATTATTGTACTAGTAGGCGTTGATAGTGACAAGCTTTATTGACACTTTGCTTTTATAATTCATTAGCCGCAGTAACGTCAGCTTTAAATGCTTACTTAACAGCAAAAAATTTGACAAAATTGATATTAAAAATTCAAATTGATATTAAAATAAATTTAATTACAAATAAATGAAAGTAGACCGATTTTTTCAAAAATTGGTATTAGAGACTACCTTTTAATTTTGAACAACTTTTCCCAGTAACTTATTTCCATATCTTATCAAATAAACGCACTTTACTCTTGTACCATTTTAAGTTTTTTCAATTTTCTGAACACCCCGTATAAAATATGTTAAATGTTTCTATCCCAATCTTACTCTTAGAAGTAGCAAAAATTTTTATCAAGAGTACCTAGCTTTTTTCGATAAAATCAAAATTAAAAAAGTTTTTTCTCTTCAACATCTTTTTCGTGGACATACTGTATAAGACAAAGAACACGCATTACTGGGCAACCAAAAGTCTCCACAAAATATAAGCTGCTAAGCAGGGATGTTGCGAATATTCGCATTCGCATCCGCAATTGCGGAACTTTCGCATCAATTTGGACATCCGCATCCGCTTACGAATCTGCAATAAATCTATGCGGAGTTTCCTGCGGATGCGGATGTTGCACAAGCAGCTCTACAAAAAAGAAATTAGGTGGGGCCGGCGAATGATTCGTGCCGTCCACACGTGATTATTGACCAATGGGAGCGAAGGTTTATTACTGTGAATCTTTTGTTTACCGTAAATCAATCATTATATGTATAGTTCCGCTTAACGTATAAACTCTAAAACATTTCGGTTGCTAAGTGCTCCAAGCGAACAATTCCCAAGTGCGTAACAGACTTGATCCCGAGAAGGAGGCCGCAATATTGCTTTTTAAAAAATATAATTCTCCAACTTCCACACTAAAAATTAGGTAATAATGAAATTATTAAATAAATACTATTCTTGCTATTTTACTTCTGCACCCATATAGTTTCTGGTGAAAAACAAGCTTTGCATCCGCAACCGCGGATATGGCGTTCAAGAATCCGCATCCGCATATGCGGATGTGTAAAAATCTGCATTCGAGTATCATTGCTATTAAGATACAAGGGCATGGATCTCCTCATATTTGGTGTGACATATTGAGTAATAAGTTTATTGAGCCAATAATTTTTAAAGGATTTTTAACAAGAGATAGGTATATAAGTTTTCTTTAAAAAGTGATAGAAAGCCTGCTCGAAGAGATTCCTCTTCAGCATTACAGGAACCTTATCTGGCACCAGTTCGGGACACCACCACACAATGTTGCACCAGTACCTCAGTATCTCAATGAGGCAGCAAAATTGTTTAATGATGTTTTTTCAGACAGACCAGTTCTTTGTAGTTACGTGAGAAGTGTTGTGCAAAAATTTACTTCAACTTTTAGCGTAAAAGACGCTCCTGGATCCGGTCGCCCGTTCGTTAAAACCGAGGAGCTTCAAATACAAGTTTTGGGTACAATTGCCATTGAACCAAAGCAATCAGTGCGCAAAATAACTGCCGATAAAGGTACCAGAGGCAAATTAGCAGTGCATTAAATTTTTCAAAAGCATAAATTTCATCCCTTTGAAGTTCATCTCGTACAAGAACTTAGTGAGGATGACCTAGATCGAAGGCTGCAGTTTTGTGAAATCATGGAACATTTAATTGCTACACAATGAAACTACCTCTATCGGATATGTTTTAGTGACGAAGCCAGCTTTTTTTTAAATGGTTTATTTAAACGACACAATTATCGATACTAAAATGATCAAAATCCTCGATAAATTGGTCATAATCAAAATCCTGAGAAATTAAACGATAGTGCAGGAATTTTCGGTAATACGGTAATTGGAACTTTTTTTATTGAAGGAAATTTTACCGTACACTTATACTTACAAATTTTAGAATAAGTTATTACACCTGCAATTGTAGCTACAAGGCAAGAGCGGGATTTAAATATTTAGCATCATACAAACAAATCTGAAGGAAAAATTAACAGTACTTTAAATAAACACAATTTTCACCCCCACAAATTTTTGCCAGTTTAAAATTTACCCACCGGTCATAAAATTCAGCGGTTTAGTTATTGTCAAGAAATGATTTGGAATTTTAAAAATTATAAAATTATTTTTTATTTACTGATGAAGTGACTTTCACTACGGCGAGGATATATGTACAGTATGTCCACGGAAAAGGTGTTGAAAAGAAAAAACTCTTTTATTTTTGATTTTATCGAAAAAAGCTACTCTTGATAAAAATTTTTGCTACTTCTAAGAGTAAGATTGAGATAGAAACATTTTTTATACGGGGTGTTCAGAAAATTGAAAAAACTTAAAATGGTACAAAAATAAAGTGCATTTATTTGATAAGGTATGGAAATAAGTTACTAGGAAAAGTTATTAAAATTAAAAGGTAGTCTCTTATACCAATTTTGAAAAAATCCGCCTACTTTTATTTATTTGTGATTAAATTTATTTTAATATCAATTTATAATCAAATTTTTTGCTGTTAAGTAAGCATTTTAAGCTGACGATACTGCGGATAATGAATTATAAAAGCCATGTGTCAATAAAGCTTGTCACTATCAACGCCTACTAGTACAAAAATTTTAAATTAGTTAATTGATAATGAAATTTTAATTACAAATAAATAAAAGTGGGCCGATTTTTTTAAAAATTGGTATTAGACTACCTTTTACGTTTGAACAACTTTTTCTAGTAACTTATTTCCATATCTTTGCAAATAAATGCACTTTACTCTTGTACCATTTTAAGTTTTCTCAAGTTTCTAAACACCGCGTATAAAATATGAAAAATTTTTTTCCCAATCTTACTCTAAGAAGTAGCAAATTTTTTTATCTAAGTAACTTTTTTCGATAAAAAACAAAATAAAGAAATTTTTCTTACTCAACACCTTTTCCGTGGACACACCAGATAGTCCACGGAAAAAGGTATTGAATAGTAAAACTTCTTTATTTTTAATTTTATCAAAAAAACTACTCTTAAAAAAATTTGCTACTTTTTAAAGTAAGATTGAGACAAAAACATTTAACAAATTTTATACGGGTATTCAGAAAATTGAAAAGCTTTAAATGGTTCAAGGGTAAAGTGCATTTATTTGAGAAGATATGGAAATAAGTTACTAGGAAAAGTTGTTCAAAAGTAAAAGATAGCTTCTTATATCAATTTTCAAAAAAATTGGCCCACTTTTATTAACTTGTGATAAAAATTATTTTAATATTAATTAACTAATTCCAAATTAACAACTCATTATTGTACTAGTAGGCGTTGATAGTGACAAGCTTTATTGACACTTTGCTTTTATAATTCATTAGCCGCAGTAACGTCAGCTTTAAATGCTTACTTAACAGCAAAAAATTTGACAAAATTGATATTAAAAATTCAAATTAATATTAAAATAAATTTAATTACAAATAAATAAAAGTAGACCGATTTTTAAAAAATTGGTATTAGAGACTACCTTTAATTTTGAACAATTTTTTCCCAGTAACTTATTTCCATATCTTATCAAATAAACGCACTTTACTCTTGTACCATTTTAAGTTTTTTCAATTTTCTGAACACCTCGTATAAAATATGTTAAATGTTTCTATCCCAATCTTACTCTTAGAAGTAGCAAAAATTTGTATCAAGAGTACCTAGCTTTTTTCGATAAAATCAAAAATAAAAAAGTTTTTTCTCTTCAACACCTTTTCCGTGGACATACTGTATAAGACAAAGAACACGCATTACTGGGCAACAAAAAGTCTCCACAAAATATAAGCTGCTAAGCAGGGATGTTGCGAATATTCGCATTCGCATCCGCAATTGCGGAACTTTTGCATCAATTTGGATATTCGCATCCGCTTACGCATCTGCAATAAATCTATGCGGAGTTTTCTGCGGATGCGGATGTTGCACAAGCAGCTCTACAAGAAAGAAATTAGGTGGGGCCGGCGAATGATGCGTGCCGTCCACACGTGATTATTGACCAATGGGAGCGAAGGTTTATTACTGTGAATCTTTTGTTTACGGTAAATCAATCATTATTTGTATAGTTCCGCTTAACGTATAAACCCCTAAAACATTTCGGTTATTAAGTGCTCCAAGCGAACAATTCCCAAGTGCGTAACAGACTTGATCCCGAGAAGGCCGCAATATTGCTTTTTAAAAAATATAATTCTCCAACTTCCACACTAAGTAATTAGATAAATAATGAAATTATTAAATAAATACTATTCTTGCTATTTTACTTCTGCACCCATATAGTTTCTTGTAAAAAAAAAACAAGCTTTGCATCAGCAACCGCGGATATCGCGTTCAAGAATCCGCATCTGCATATGCGGATGTGTAAAAATCTGCATTCGCATATCATCATTGCTATTAAGACACAAGGGCATGGATCTCCTCATATTTGGTGTGACATATTGAGTAACAAGTTTATTGGGCCAATAATTTTTAAAGGATCTTTAACAAGAGATAGGTATCTTAATTTTCTTTTAAAAGTAAGAGAAAGCCTGGTTGAAGAGATTCCTCTTCAGCATTACAGGAATCTTATCTGGCACCAGTTCGGGGCACCACCACACAATGTTGCACCAGTAACTTAGTATCTCAATGAGGAATCCGGTTTTCTGTGTATCTATTTTTTTAGCCAGAAAGTACCAACATACAAAGACGAAAAATTAAACTATGTTACTTAATAGAAATCAAAACGATTTTGGTTTCACGATCAATAGGAAGTCAAGGAAAAACATTTTTTAGTGGAAGGAAGATGGTAAAAGTTATGTTGAAAACTTGTATTTTTTTAGATTTTTTAAGTTTAAAAAATATTATCTGTTTTCTAAGGCAGTGCTGATTTTTACTATCAAGTAAATTTTTAATTAAAAACTTAAATATTTTTAAAACGGCTAAAAGAAATGCCAGCAAACAATACATTCTCAAAAAGAGAATAAACAGATTTTTTATTTTAAATAAAAATTATAAAAAGTTCTTTATTTAAAAAAGTTAAGTTATTCATTTTTTTAGCCTCTTGATATTTATTTCTTTCTTTCTTTATGCTGAAAAAAATAGATGAAAAGCTATGAAACATTCATACAAGAAGTTTTTCTGTTGTAAGTCGGTGTCAAAATATAAATGAAATCCCCGTACACCTCAAATTTAAGGGAAGATTAAAACCCAAATCACGACAGTCTAATTCAATTTTCCAAGATGCTCCTTCTAAGTACACCCCATTATGCTTAAACGGCCGTCGAGATTAAGGAACTTTATGATAGAATATATTGCCGACATATTGTAACTTTACTAAATATTATCTATTTTACTGGTTAAATATTGTATTTCTTTTTTTTTTATTGATTTAATTCCCAACCAACTATACAGTTTATTACAGGGAATATAACATAAAAAAATATAACAATATATTAACTTTAACAAGAACTCATTAATAAAGCAGTCAAATTAATTTTAAATATTTTTTTATATGTATTTTAAACAGTGATAATTTTTAATTTTTTTAATTCTTATTGGTAGATTATTGTATATTTTTATTCCGTTATGGAGTATTGATCTCATTCCAAAATACTTTTTATTTGAATAGTTTCTAATAAATCTGTTTGTCTAGTATTATGCCCATGCATGTTACTAATATTTTTAAGTATGATATTTGAATTTTTTTCTTTTAATTTCAGGGAATGAATGAATATACATGTTTTTAATTTATATATATGATTTATGTCAAAATAATTATTTGGTTTGTACAAATTAATTGTTGGTTCAAGATATGGTAATTTATGAATACATTTAATAATTTTATTTTGAAGTCTTTTTAAAGGTGTTAATATTTTTGAGTTTGCTGAACCCCATACTGAAATTAAATATTGTAATTTTGAGTGTACCAAACTATAATAAATATTTTTAAGCAATTTTAAGGGTATATAATTCCGAATCTTAAACAAAATTCCTATTAAAGGTGATAGATAATTTCGAAGATAGTCTATATGTTTTCTGTAACTTAAATTTTCATCAATATATAATCCCAAAAATTTTATACTCGTAGAATAATTTATTTTTTTATTTTTAAATGATATATAAGGAATTTTATCTTTTCTTTGTTGTTTGCTGATAATTATATAGGAGGATTTATTTAAATTTAAAGTAAGTTTATTAAATTGTAACCAATTAAAGACAATGTTTAAATCATATTTAATATTGTCTTGAATTTCACTGTTACTGTCAGCAAAATATAGGATGGTTGTATCATCGGCAAACAATTTTATAGTACCCTTTAATTTTAATAAAGGCATAGAATTTATATAAATTAAAAATAGTATTGGGCCCAAAATAGATCCTTGTGGTATTCCACAAGAAATTATTTTTGAGGAACTAATGTTTTTTTCAATTTTAACATATTGCTTTCTGTGTTTCAAATAACTTGCAAACCAACAATGAATTTTTCCTCGTATTCCCATATTAAATAATTTTTGAAGTAATATATCATGGTTTACAGTATCAAAAGCTTTGCATAAATCTAAGGATAACAGAGCACATTTCTTATTCTGATCTAAATTTAATTGAATATCTGTTGTAAGATCTATTGCTGCTGCTTCTGTATCACTAAATTTACGAAAAGCGTATTGGTTTTCCGAAAGAAGTTTTTGAGTTTCTAAAAAGTTGACTAATTTTCTATTCATGATTTTTTCTAAAATTTTTGAAAATACTGATAAAACGGAAATGGGTCTATAATTATTTGGATTACTAGATTCACCACTTTTAAATATAGGTGATACTTTTGCTAATTTCATTTGTTCTGGAAAAACAGATGTTTTAAAAGATAATTCTACCAAATGTGTTAGAATTGGCAATAATTCATTTTTGACTGTTTTAATAACTTTTACAGTAATATCATCAAATCCGCATGCTTTTCTAGGATCTAAATTATCAATAATTTCTTTAATTTCCTCTTCACTGGTAATTTCATTTTCTTTTAAAAACATAGACTTTAAATTTGGTTTTTCTTCTGGTATCGTCACTAATGGAATTTGTTTTGATAACTTTGGACCAATATTTATAAAATGATTATTCATTTCTTCACTTATCATTTGTTTATTTTCAATTTTGGTATTATTTATTAATAAATAGTCAATATTAGATTTGTTACTTTTAGATTTTGCTGTTAAAAGTAAATTTATATTTTCCCAAATTTTCTTTTGATTACCACTATCAAATTGTTCTTTGTAGAATTTTTGTTTCACTGATTTAATTTGTTTTTTGACTAGATTATTATAGTAATTATATAAATTTACAATTTCCATATTTTCTTGATATTTTTTCTTTTTGTGATAATAGTTGTCTCTAGTCTTAATAAGGTTAGCTAATTCCCTATTAAACCATGGCTTAGAATTTCTTTTTTGTTTAATCAAAACTTTATATGAGCATTTTTTAAATATATCAATAATTTTGTCATAATATTTATTTGTATCATGAAATTCATATTTTCTGTCGTTTAAGAGATTAAGTTGTTTTCTTAAATTATCTATATTAAATTTATTAATAGGGATATATTCAAATCTTGAAGTTTCTATCTTTGATTTTATGGAAATGTCTAAAACTTGAATTTTATGATCACTTAACGGGCTATCCAAAAATTTAATTTTTACTTCTTTCAATGAATTTGTTATTATATGGTCTATAAGAGTCCTACTGTTTTTTGTTTCACGTGTTGGAATATTTTTATTACATAATTTAAAATTATTTGATTGATAAATATCTATAAGATTTTTTAAATCCTTACTGTTTTCTAAAATATTAATATTTACATCGCCGATTAAAAAACAGTCTAAATTTAATACTATTAAATTTTCAAGTTTTTGATCTAGAAAATTTATGAAGTCTGTATTTTTTATCGTTTGAGGCTTATATATTGCACATAGGAGTAAATCATATTCTTTGATTTTAATGGCAATATATGACAATTCATTTTCAATTTTTTCTATTATTTCAACAATAATATTGTTTTTTACAAAAATACCTAATCCACCACCAGTTTTTTCTCTTGTTGCAAAAATTGATGTAAAGTCTTTAAAATTAAAATATTTTTGTTCTTCTTTCTTCACCCATGTTTCGGTAATGACAATAATTTTCACATTTTCTTCAGATATTAATATTTCTAATTCATCCATCTTATTCTTCATTGAACGTGCATTAATATAAAGAATTTTTAAAGCATTCATTTTTTTTTGCTATAACTTAAAAATTTGTATTATTTATTATTAAGAATAATTAACTTTTTCTTTATATTCTTTGATTTTTCTTTGATGTATTGGACATTCATTACTAACAGTTTCATGATTAGAGAGTAGGTTTGTTTTATATTTTTCATTGTGTATTTTGCAATTATTACATAATAAACTTTTTTTTTCACATTTCCAGAAAATGTGATTTCCAGCACAAAAAGAACAAATTTGACTTTTATTACATTGAATGCTTTTGTGTCCATAACCATAACATTTATAACATGTTAAAATATTAAAATCTTCTTTTATTGTACATTTTTCCCAACCAAGGCTTACATTTTGATTAACTAATTTTTTAAAACATTTTCCATTGCATTCTATATGAATAATAAATTTCTTTGTATATTTTGATTGTCTTATATATTTTATACTCAAATTGTCATCTTCATCCAAATATTTTAATGTTTTTAGTTCATTTAGTAAATCTTCTTCCGTATATTTTCTTGTAGAGCCAATTAATACTAGTCTTGGTAATTTCATTTTTGATGTTTCTACTGTATAATTTTTACATAAGTTTTCGTGTGATAATTCTTTCAGTCTTTCAACTTCTTCTTTAGTATTTGCTTTTATGATTATTCCGCCATTTCTAATTTCTTTAATCCCTCTTACATTCGCTTTAACACTAATTGGATTGACTTTTCTTTGTACATCCTCCTTAGTTTGTTGACTATTTTGATTATTTTTTGGTTTAATAATAATTACTGGGATGTTCTCTTTTTCAGTATTTTTAATATTAATTTGTTTTAATGCTGTTGAATATGATTTTTTGTCTTGAATTGGATTTATATTAATGTCATTAAATACTTCAAATAATTTTGTTATTTGAGTGTCAATTTGATTTATTTTTTTAATTACCTCCAAATTTTCAAAATTTTCAATTTTTTTTATTAAATACTCTATTTTGTTGTACATTTCAACAATATGTGTCTTAAGAAACATATTTTCTTCTTTTAATTTTTCAACATTTGTGTTTGAGTTATTTTCTTTTATACAAATAGGACATCTCCATTCTTCTTTATTTTTCTTAATTTCTGAAGCTTTTTTCTTTGTTAACTTGGAACAATTTAAACAAAACCATTTAAAACAAAAAGAGCATCCAATAAAAAATATTTTCTTGTTAAATTCTAAAGAACAATTACCACACTTTTGTGAATTAATTTGGTTTTCGTCTATATTTTTACTTGAAGACGTTTGTGCTTCTCTTTTATCTTGTGAGTTAATTTCAAAGGTTTTTAAAAATTCATAATACTTTTCATCTTTTGGATATTTTAGTGATAAATAACAACTTTCTTCATCTGAATTTTCATTTTCATTTGACTCTGTATCTTGATTTACTGACTTTGACAATGATGTTTTCTGTCGATTTTTATTACCCATTTTTTTCTTTAAAAAGACTTACTTTTTGTACATTCTTTAACTTATTTGAAATCTTTATAACTTTAAGAACTGTTTTCTTGTACGCAATTTATTTTTTGCTAGATAAAAAAGGTAAATTTTTAATTTTTAAAATTGACAATTTTTTAAAGGTGTTTAAGATTGTCAACCTTTAATTATATTTCCCGCCTCTTCCTTCAAGATCACTATGTAGTTCACTCTTTCGCCGCCAGGTGGAGCCACGCATTCTAAAGTCAGACAAAAACACCTCTCGCCGCTGTACCATTCCCGTGCGCAACCCTGGATACTTCATTATTCTTTTGCGTGCGGGTGGAACCACGTCGCTCCGGTCGGTTTCGTATATCACATGTCAGAATGAGTAAACGGGCGCAAAAGTCTCGAAAACGGGTCTTCTCGGATGAAGATGATTCGGATTCTACTTCATATGACGAGAATCTGTGGTAACGAGTCAATTAAAAAAGCTATCGAAGGAGGTGGCGCGACTTAAAAAGGAGAGGAAACGAAAAAAAATACGTAAGCCTTCTCCAGTGAGTTGTGGTTAGTTGTGGTTATAAACCCTATCAGATTCAGAGCGTAAGTACCTCACTATTTGTTTTAAAAAGTATATAATATACCAACGAGTTTTGGAATATAACGACGAAGCTCGATTAATATTTTAAAAATTTTGGCGCATAAAAATTATTTTATTTTATATGATGTCAACGAGTCTTGACAGAGAAGTATAATTATGTATATTGGCAATTTGACATATTTTTGTATTATTTTATGGCCAACGAGTTTTGGCATATTTTTTGAATTATTCTCGAGACAACGAGTTTTGGCATATTTTTATATTAATTTAGGGCTAACGAGTTTTGACATATTTTTGTACTAATTTATGACCAACGAGTCTTGACAGGTCTTATTAAAAAATGTCAACGAGTTTTGGCATATTTTTATATTAATTTATGGCTAACGAGTTTTGGCATATTTTTGTACTAATTTATGACCAACGAGTCTTGACAGGTCTTATTAAAAAATGCCAACGAGTTTTGGCATATTTTTATATTAATTTATGGCTAACAAGTTTTGGCATAATTTTTTACTAATTTATGACCAACGAGTCTTGACAGGTCTTATTAAAAAATGTCAACGAGTTTTGGCTTATTTTTGTACTAATTTATGACCAACGAGTCTTGACAGGTCTTATTAAAAATGTCAACGAGTTTTGGCATATTTTTGTACTAATTTATGACCAACGAGTCTTGACAGGTCTTATTAAAAATGTCAACGAGTTTTGGCATATTTTTGTACTAATTTATGACCAACGAGTCTTGACAGGTCTTATTAAAAATGTCAACGAGTCTTGGCATATTTTTGTACTAATTTATGACCAACGAGTCTTGACAGGTCTTATTAAAAATGTCAACGAGTTTTGGCATATTTTTATATTAATTTATGGCTAACGAGTATTGGCATATTATTTTACTAATTTATGACCAACGAGTCTTGACAGGTCTTATTAAAAAAATGTCAACGAGTTTTGGCATATTTTTATATTAATTTATGGCTAACGAGTTTTGGCATATTTTTGTACTAATTTATGACCAACGAGTCTTGACAGGTCTTATTAAAAAGTATTAATGAGTTTTGGCATAGTCATCCGCACCTTTTTTATTTTTTATGAATACCGCTAACAAGTTTAGCAATTTTATATGTCATCTAGCTAAAATATTTTAGTTGTTGTCACTTCTCTCATTCTGTGCAGATGATGACGAAAATGGTGCTGAATCTAGTGGTGCGATGTCTGAAGATCTTCTAGCCTTCTTGGTAAAAACAGTGCTGCAAATCAAAGTACTACAAAAGGCCTGAACAACGAGCTTGTTCAAATTTGGTCCAAAATATTACAGGAAGGCCTTGCTCCTGAAGTACTAGCTGCCATATCCAAAAATATCCCCCTCCCAATAATTTAGCTCTTGCTAATGCACCCAAACTTAATCTGGAGGTTCTGGCAGTGCTAAAAGAGCAGCACAAACAGCGTCAGGAGGTCTCGAAAGAACCTCCGGCCGATGAAAGAGAATGCTCTATTTTATCGACGCAACCAAATGAAGGGCGGCCAACAATAGACACTTTAGAGGTAGCTTATAAATGCGGCAGGTAAAAATATTTTATAAGTTCTTGGAAATCACTAACCTCACATAAGCTTTTATTATCGTGGATACAAGGTTATCTTATTTCTTTTTCTCCATATCCGTGTTAAAAATATGTACCTAATGAATTAAAATGGTCTCTGACTGAAGAAAAATTTTAAATGGTGAAATTAAACGTCTCCTTTATTTAGGGGCCATAAAGAAATGCCCCTTTCAACACGATCAGTTTATTTTAAATATTTTTTTAAGGCCCAAACCTAATGGATCATTCAGATTAATTTTAAATTTAAAAGAACTAAATAAGTTTATTAAAACAGACCACTTTAAAATGGAAGACCATAAAATGGTCACAAAATTATTATCTAATAATATATTTCTTGCCTCATTAGATCTTAAAGATGCTTATCACTCAGTCCCGATACACAAAAAGCATCGTAAATATATAATTGTTTTTGCCCGACAAATTTATGAATATACTTGTTTACCTTTCGGCCTCAATACAGCGCCTTATCTATTTACAAAACTGATGAAGCCTATATTATGTTACTTGCGACAACGGGATTTCTTATCGGTTTTGTATATTGATGATTTTTTGTTCGTTCTTATAAAGAATGTTTATCCAATATTAATGCAACCTAAACAGTTTTATTATTATAGTAATATTAGATTTAGGATTTATAACTAATTCAGAGAAGAGCGTAATTGTTCCATGCAGGGAAATAAAATACTTGGGTTTTTTATATAATACTATAAATATGTCTGTAAGTTTACCCTTAGAGAAACAACACAGTATTTTAAAAGACATTCTAAAAATCTTACACAGTACTAAGTTCACTATTCAGGAGTTTGCAAAATTAATCGGCAAATTAGTTGCGACATGTCCAGCTATTAAATAGGGCTTTATACAAAAAAAAAACTGTGAAAGAGCAATGTTTTTAGCTTTACACAAATCTAAAGGATCTTATAATCATAAAATGATAATCTCTAACGAGGTTTTAACAGATCCTTTTGGTGGAAAAATCATCTTTTAGTAAAAATACTCTTCACAGTTTAACGTTTAAACTAGAAATATTCAGTTACAGTTATCGATCGGGCTGGGGCATTTACTGCAACGGCTGTAAGTCACGAGGGTTTTGGTCTAAAAAAGACAAAGAATATCATATAAACTATTTAGAACTTTTGGCTGCATTTTTTGGACTTAAATGTTTCGCTAAGGACCTTGTGAACTGTGATACTTTGTTACGGATTGATAACACGACAGCCATATCGTACATAAACCGAATGGGAGGAATTCAGTTTCCACATCTCAATAGCCTTGCTAGACAACTAGACAAATGTGGCAGTGGTGTGAAAGACGTAATATATTATTTTTGCATCCTACATAAAGGCTAAAGAAAATTCTATTGCCGATCAGAAGCCTCGTTCCATAGAGACTGAAACTGAGTTTACCCTTGCAAATTATGCATTCAAAAATATTTGTCGCGTATTACAAACTCCAGAGATAGACCTATTTGCTTCTAGAATTAATCAAAGTGTAGGAGATTTGCTTTGTGGTTTAAAGACCCAGAAGCCGAAATTGTTGATGCCTTTACAGGTCTTGGACTGATTTTAATTTTTAAGCATTTCCACCTTTTTCACTCGTTGCTAAAGTACTACAAAAATTTTAACAGATAAGGCTGAGGGTATTGTGGTTGTTCCTTGCTGGCCAAGCCAACCGTGGTACCCTCTATTTAAATCATTGCTTGTTAAAGAGTCGTACTTTCTTTCCCAATATCAATTTATTATCTATTAATAGGACACCCCATGTTCTGCACCGAAGCTTTCCCTGGAAGCAGGACTTTTATCCGGCAAACAATGATAGTCTATAAGGTACCTGAAGAGGCAATTGACATATCAATGTCATCTTTAACAGAGTTGTCAATTAAACAATATGGAAGCGGGTTAAAGTTATGGTGGGAATTTTGTACCGAACAGAAATTAAATTTCTATGAATTAAATATACAAAACATATTATATTTGTTATCTTCTTTGTTCAACAAGGGAATGTCTTACAGTTCATTAAATACAATACAATCTGCTCTAGCATTGCTTATTTCTCCACGAGTTGGCGAAAATCACCAGATCAAAAGGTTTTTTAAAGGCATTGCTAAGGTACGACCTCCTTTACCTAAATACCACCGAACATGGAACCCGTCTTTAGTTTTAGATTATTTAGAAACTTGTTACCCTAATGAAACAATTAGTTTAGAAATATTGTCACAAAATTATCAATGTTAATGGCTCTGATAACAGCACATAGAGTACAACATTTTCATTAATAGAGGTTCAAAATATTGAAATATTAAATGAAAAATAGAAATAAAAGTTCCGGCTAGGATCAAAACCTCTGCCCCAAATAGATACCAGCCTTTATTAATATTACCTTTTTTGCACAACAAACCTAAACTATGCGTTGCAAGTACGCTATTTTGCTACTTAAAGAGGACTTCTGGTTTTAGACAGTCGAGCAAACTGTCAAAACTGTTTCTAACTTGCAAAAAACCGTACAAAGAAGCAACGGCCCAGACTTTTAGTTGTTGGATCCGTCTGACATTAAAGACAAGTGGAATAGATACAAAATTTTTACGGCACACAGTACCAGGCATGCGTCCTCGCCAGCAGCTGTTAACAGAGGTATCAACATTTATTCGTTTATTACAATTTCGTTTTTTTTCACAGTTTGTATTATTTGTTAGTTATTAAGTATAGGGATTTATCAAACTAATAAAATATATCCCTTACATGTGTTATTTAATTTTCCTATAACTGTTGCAATATTAACTTTAAACATCTACATAGTGATCTTGAAGGAAGAGGCGGGAAATATAATTATAAGATTAAACGAACTTACCTAAGTGAAGTTTGATCATAATTATATGACCGCCTCTTCCAAATAGATCACTCCTCCCTGCCCGAACCCGCGTGATCTATGTAATTTATTGCAGCAGTTACTGCTTTAAAATAATGAAGTATCCAGGGTTGCGCACGGGAATGGTACAGCGGCGAGAGGTGTTTTTGTCTGACTTTAGAATGCGTGGCTCCACCTGGCGGCGAAAGAGTGAACTACATAGTGATCTATTTGAGAGGCGGTCATATAATTATGATCAAACTTTACTTAGGTAAGTTCGTTTAATCTTATAATTTTGTTATAAAGCAAGTATTGTGCGCTTTATTTTTGGTAACCATAGTAACATTATACAAATTGTTGCGGACACATGAAAAGTGTTTATGCTTTGCGTGCCCCCATTTTTAAATGCTATTTAGGCGATGAATTTGAATTTTTAACAAGTGATTAAAGTAATCTAAATATAATAATTATAAAATTAATAATACTAATAGGTTTTTTTACATATTATTGAAAAAATAGAATATTTTTAATTGTTTTTAAATATTTTTTAAAATTTTAAAATTTTATATCTAATAAAATTTAAAACATTCAAAAAAAATTAATATTCTTGAATTTTCTAAAATTTTTGGTTATTTTTAAATTGTTTTAAATTTTTAATTATCCAAATTTAATTATGTACTTTACCGAAACAATGAAAAAACTCTTATATTGGATACGTCATTTTGTTTTTCAAAAAAAATTAGATTAAATTTAAAATCAGAAACTTTAGAAAGCTTATTTTATCCAATTTATAAACCATTTTTACAAATTTATAAAAGTTTTTTAATTTTTGGCCCGCCATATTGGATCCGCCTTTTTTTTTTTTTTAAATATATTACTAAATTCAAAATCAGGGACGTCAAAAACCTTACTGTACTCATTTTCCAAATTATTTTGATAAATTAAAAGAGTTTTTAAACTTTTAGTCCGCCATATTGGATCCGCCATTTTGGGTTTAAAAAATATTATCAACTTCGAAATCAGGAACCTCAAAAACCCTAATATACTTATTTTCTGAACCATTTACGGCAGCAGGTTACAATTCATACGAGGTAGCATAAATGCCCAGCACTATATCTACAAAGTTTTACGACCACATATGCTTCCCTTTTTGGAAACATTGCAAGATCCACTTTTTTAGCAGGAGAATGCACGACCTTATGTCACAGGAGTTAGTTTAGACTTTTTAGAAGCGTCTGGTATAAATCTGCTTTAATGGCCTCGAACTCCAGACTTTTCGCCCATTTGAACATGCATAAGATATGATGGGAAAAAGGTTAGAAAATCCCTCTACAAACATTGGAGGCTCTACGAAACCAAATTCAGATGGCCTGAGATACAATACACCAAGAAGACATCAATCACCTGATCCAGTCAATGCCGCGACACATTATTAACATTAAGGTGGAATATCTCAGCTATTTTGGGAGATATCGAGTTTAAATATAAGTCACTTTCTATTTATCAGTAGACCTAAAACTTGTAAGTATGATCAAAATTACAGCACTTTTATTCGGTGTTGCATTTTTATGTACTCAAATTTGTTTTAAATTTATATAAGTGAGTTGATATGTGTCTTAAGACGTTAGACAAAAGTAAAATCTGTATAATATCTAAAAAGTTTCCTATTAAGGTTATTTTACGCCTTGGAAGACGTGTCCCTAGTACTCTCGAGAGCAACTAATATATATTTAGTAACAACTTACTGACAAACATGTATTTAAATTTACATTAGGTAACCTAATCTTAGTTTTATAAAAAAGATAATGGTTTAGTTATTTTCTTTAAACATCTCAGAACAAAAAAATTGAAAAACATTTTTAGGATAGCATTTTGGGGTACCCTAATTAGAGTAAAATTATTAACTGTTTTAAAAGATGCAATTAGTAAAATTTATTTTTAAAATTTAAAAGTATATTGTAAGTGGCAGCAAGCTATTAATATTTTTTTAAATATAGAATAGGGTTTCTTGTTTGAAAAGAGGTGGCTCGGTTTGTCTTTTTAATCTTTTAAAAATTACAGTTTTTATGAACGAGTGTAAAGTTTTATATACTCAACTTATTTGTTTTTTTACAGCTCTTTAAAAGTAAAGTTTTACAGTGTCTTTTACAAAGAAAACAAAATGAATATCGTGCGGTAATAAAATTCTTACTTTTGAAAGGAAAGCACCGAGAGAAATTCATGTACGATTGTTAAAAATGTTTAGAAACTCTTTACCTTTAATAAGAATAGTAGAAAAATATATTGCTAAATTAAAACGTGATCGTACAACTCGTAAAGGATGTTTAAAAAGTGCATTAACACCAGCATTCATAGCAAAAATACGTAATATGATTTTGGAAGATCGTTGATTAAATAAAATATATTTAGAAGAAACTCTTGGGATTTCATTAGGCGGTGTAAGCAGTATTTTTGCTAAAGTTTTGGATTTCAGAAAGCAGTGTACACACTGGGTAACGCATTCACTAACAGTGGAGAAAAAACACATTTAAATGCGACTTTACCAGTAATATTTAAAAAGAGAAGAAAATTTTGTGTGTTATTTTATCAATATGGATAAGGCTTGGGTCTACCACATCGATACTAAATCGAAACATGGGGTTAAAAAGTGGGGTGTAGTGTTGCTTAAATTTAATATCAAGACGAAATACTGGTATTTAGGATTTCACGAGACTCTCGAAATTCGAGATTTCTCGTCTCATCTCGTCTCGATTTCGAGATAAGATCGAGACGAGACTTTTTTGTTTTTTTCGAGACGAGATCGAGAAAAACACTTCGAGATTTTTCGAGATCGAGAAACTATTTCGAGATTTCTCGATCTCGAAAAAATGTATGTGCTACAATAACTCACAGCTCTAAATACGCCAGAAAATAGAAAATTAAAAACTATGCTAAGAAATAATTCTAATTTATTTTAAACGTGAGAACATAACAGACCAAAAAAAAACTGACAACAAAGCAGAAATTATTTCGATATTTCTCGATCTCGATATGTGCTGCAATAAGTCACAGCTCTAAATACGTCAGAAAAAAGAAAATAAAAAACTATGCTAAGAAAGAATTTTAATTCATTTTAAACATAAGAACATAACAAACTAAAAAAAAATAGCAAATATAGCAAAGTAAATAAAAAGAACAAAGATAAAAGTAAGTATTTTCATATTCTTAAAGAACTTAATCGTCTTTAACTATTCCAAACTATTACAAATAATTTGCGTAATATCGATAATTATTTTTTTTTTAAAAGACGACTGTTTCGATTACAAAAAATGAGTTTGTTGCTGGTATTGGTAGATGTACATTCTTCTCTTCACAAACGAAGAAACAATTTTAAACTTTTACCTTTTGTACCTAGGTAAATTTTGAATCTATGGATAAAAGATTAAATTATAACATCAAGAATTTGTTTAATTTTCATTTTTTGGAAAAATATTCTTTATTTTTGTGTTGATACTTGGCGGTTTTTTTGTTTTACGTGGCTTTTAGTAGTTTTGGTTCATAGCATATATGTATAGCCTCTGAACAAGGTGATTGGTAAGTAGAGGCGAAAAATAAAGGCCCGAATTAATTTTTTAATTTTAAATTAAAAACAAAGAATACTTTTTTTGCAAATTTTCCTTCGTTTTCAAAATATTTCACTATAAAATTTTGCCAAAAAAAATTTAATAACATTGTGGTGTGTCGTAATCTTAGTTGGCGCTCTCAAACTATTATGTCATATGAAATCAAGTTTGACTTTTGTCAAAAGTTAGACTTTTGTCAATCTGTTATTGATAAAATCACAAGAAAACGGAGTTCACTAACGAAGAATACGGTAATATTGTTTATGTGTATGGGTATAACATAATAATTATTAAGCATGTGCACCAAAGTGTCTAACTTTTGACAATAGTCAAACTTGATTTCATATGACGTAATAGTTTGAAAGCGCCAACTAGGATTAGCGACACCCACAATGTGATTTAATTTTTTTGCCAAAACTTTATAGTGAAATATCTTGAAACAAAGGAAAATATGCAAAAATTATTCCTGGTTTTCAATTCAGAATTAAAAATAATCTGGGTCTTTATTTTTCGCCTCTACTTACCAATAACCCTGTATTTAACGTAATTTTTTTAATAGATAAAAATTAATACCCTTTATTGCTGCCTTGGCCTTGTGTTGTACGTTATAACCCATACATAGAATTTCTTAATAACATTTAGTTTTTGTTTTCGAGACTCTCGAATTTCGAGAGTCTTGAATCGAGATCGAGAAATTTTCTTCGAGAAAAACTTCGAGACGAGAGTTTGTTTATTTCTCGTCTCGATGATCGAGACGAGACGAGAAAGTGCCTTCGAGACGAGATTTCTCGTCTCGATGAAACCTTACTGGTATTGGTCTTGATATTGCGATTTCAGTCTTGAGACCAAGACCTCAATATTGGTGCAAGTGTCTCGCAAGTTTTGTAATTAGCCATTAGCCTATTGCTTTTTATTAAACACGTTAGTTTAGTTCTTAGAACAACACAACAGAGTAGGTACATTTTAAATTTATATGAACAGAAAAAAAGTGAAAGATCTAATATAAAATGAAAGAGTTGGAGAATAAAGGTAATTAATAGGATTACCATTTATTTAAATAACAATTACACCATAGTACAATAGCTTTGGCGTATGGTTACTTTATTTAATTCTTGGACCAAGAATTAATACAATATAACCATCTGGCTTAGTCATTCCTTAACCTATTTCTATAATTTCTAATTACTAAGGAGGTAACTGCTACTCTAACTACTAACTTGTCTGTTCGGTAGCGTAGTGGTCAGAGCCTCGGCTCGCCGCGCCGGCGATCCGGATTCGAATCCCAGCCCCGCCGGGCAGACATATTTAGGTAGTAGGTATTTAAAAATAACGTCCGTGGTGGCACTACCGCGTTGTCTAAAAGGTGCTGTGAAATGCAATATTTGCATGTTTCAGTGCTTGGGCAGCGTTGACGGAACTGGGGCATAAAAGATGGGTTAAACATCGGAAAACCCGGCACTCACGGTACTCTGGTATTTAGGAGTATATATGTATATGTATATGTCTAATATAGTATATATGTATATGAAAATCCTTCGTGAGTTGTCACAAAGATAAAAAAAAGTAGCAGGTATTAAAAAAAATCACTTGGCGTTTTGCAAAAATCGGTTATTTCGTTTTCGTGGCTTGCTCCCCCACCCTAAAATATCTTCTGAGCTAGCGGCTCTTAGTTTACTTAGCTATTCCTTCAATAAGGCTCAAAACTCGGTTTGACTTAACTGTCAGGCGCAAGAGTCTTACAGGATCAGTATGTTTTTGCTCAAATCTTGCGCGGTCAATCTTGGTCTTGGTCTTGGTCCTGCAAAAATGCAAGAATAAGACCAAGTATAATTTTGGGCAACACTAGTGGTGTAAATCAAGTTCTTTAGCATCGAAAAAACTAAGGGTTCAGAAATCGGCCAAGAAGATGTAAGCATCAATTTATAAAGATCGAATTTTCTCCATACTAATGAAATAATTAAATTAGATTATTGCTGTAATAAAGTAGAGGTGGTGGATCCAAAATGGAGTGTATCAAAATTGAAAAACACTAAAAATACGGAGAATATACTACAAACGTTTTTTTTTTTTACAATAATAATAAAAGATATATTAAAGGACGCTTGGTTATAGCACATTAAAAAATTATACAGAATGTTTCAAAAAAGTTGCACATAAGCAACTTTATTTACGTATATAAAAAAACACAATTTGGTATAGGATATTTATAATTATATAGTTTATTTTATTTTATATTTTAAATATGCGGGATGCATCAAAGAATTATTAATAAGTTTTTCAACTTGAAAATTCAAAAATGTTTAATAATATTATCTTTATATTTAAAGAAATGGAATATTGCTAAAAGATTAATATTTCAATGTAGAACAAAAATATATAAAATTAAATTATACGGGATGAAAAAATAATAAATTTAAATTTTAATATAATAATATATATTATATATATATATATATATATATATATATATATATATATATATATATATATATATATATATATATATATATATATATATATATATATTTTTTTTTTATAAAATATTTTTTTTTATTTGTTTTTTGTAACACTCTGCATATTTTTTTAATATGCTATAACCAACTGCCCTCTAATATTTATTTTTTATTTTTTTCCAAATATTTTAAATTGAACATTTATAGCACACTCTATGTATTTTTAGTTTTTTTTTTCAATTTTGATACGCGCCATTTTGGATCTGCCATCTTGGACCCGTGATCTTGGATTTTAAATTTTAACCTAAGTTCGTGATTCTCCGTATTTTATCAGCATTCTTGGATTCAGTTTCTTTTTAAAATTTTGACCTTATATTCATGATTGGTGATCACGAAAACCTCCGAGTAACAATATTTATAGGCCAAAATGTCAAAAGGTGAAGAAGGTTTAGACATCTAATTTTTTGGTAGTTATAATAAAAGAAGGTAATATCTCCCTAATCTAACTCATATGATTTTTTAAGGACTATGGATAGTTACTTAGTAGTAACAAGTATCTATTATTAATTCCTAAAAGACAGATATAAGTTAGAATGGGCAGATATTACCTTCTTTTGGTATAAGTAACAGAAATTTAGAAAATGTATCATAACTTTTTTATTTACTCACCTCTTTATAGTAAAAATATGTTTTACCCAAAGAATCAAAATTTCAGTTGCCAAAAATTTCTCAAAAACGGGCTTAGATAATATTTTCCAAATTTCATGAGCTTTTTCTTAAAAAAATAAAAATGAAATTCGGCAAAGCTGAGCGTTCTGTAGCCATTTTTGAAACAGTCTACCTCGTATTATGCCACTGTGTGTCGTCACATTGCCTGTTAATCATGGATTTTTTTTTTAAATTTCGGCAACCGTAAACTGAGCCTACAACTAGCAGCCGCTTTGAACAATTCAATTAAAGTCGCTCCGTGTGCAAAACGTCTTACAGCTTCTGTTACTTCCCAAGAAATGTCATTATCCTAGACATGCCAATTCTAATATTGTGCATTAAACTTTGTGTAACTTCCAATACAAACATTTCAATTGGCCAACTTGGAACGTGACCTGCAGCTAATTTACTCTAGTTTTGAATTTGCATTGTCCAACTGGGAATTGTCATTCGCTTCACAGGAAAAGCATATTTAAATATTTTTGTTGACTGTCGTGTTGTGCGAGATGCAATTTTAAATGGGAAATCTCATGTAAAAGTAAAATTAATTAAATATTGACGTCTCTATTAAATTTAGAGAAAAATATAGTTTGGGTTTGTTAAAGACCACCAAGGATAGGATTTAGCGGCTTTTAGTGGATAAATAAGAATACCCTTCTTCTGTTATAATTGTAATGTAAATTTGTAATAACTATTAACCTTTTTAAGTAAACAATAACACTTTTTATAAAGATCTTTTTACCATGTCACTGATATATTACCGAAGATGATGTGTAGGTAGGGATAGGTAGGTATAAAGTGAGTGGGTCATTGCCGAGGATTGCGAATCTTAGTCGTGCAATTGCTGGACACAAGCACAGTATGTGTTCTTCCTATTCATCCTCCTCCATGCACATGCGGCATTGATGATGTGTAACAACAAACTACAAATCAAAATATATTCATGATTTAGTGATATAAATAAGAAAATAATTGTCTAAATATCTTTGTTGGGTATTTTCCAGCAACACCATCTCAGAAAAAATCATATGTATAACAAGGTAATTTAAAAAAAAAATAAACCGACTACAAAAAAAATTACACAATTATAAAATAATATTTTATACAACACCTGCTACTTATTATAGTCAATATTTGTGCTTATTAAGGGAGGTAAACTTTCAAATAACACACTAGTGTCTGATAAACCATAACCCACTGGTGGGTTATGGTTTATAACTCACTCTCTTGTTCTAAAATATGTATTTATTTCTAATCGTTATAAATATAGATATTTAAATTAAAATTACTATTGAATAAAAATGACATACTTTTGGATGAACTGATATTGTCAAATTGACTATATTTCCATTAAAAGTTGAGGACGGGGGTTCTATTAGGCCGACATAACTTCTTGACTATTTACTGGTCCCTTAAGTTCTTTAAAGAATTTTAATTTTGTTTTGAACAGATTATTTAAGGTAACCCTCCTCTACCGATGTGTTGTCAGGTTGACCCCGATGAGCTACTAAGGTAGAATATTCTTCTTCTTAAACAGTGGCCGGTGTATAGTTCTTGATCCTTTAGGTTAAATACGCAGCAATTTTTAAGGGTATTTTTGACATGGTATTAATACTCGCAGGCTGATTTGTACATTTGCCATTTTTATAAATTTATAAAAGACAAAAAACCGGCTGTGCATGGTGCTTTTGGTCGCAAAGAAATGTATTATTTACACAAATCAACAAGGTTTACTAAAAATCCTTCTTTCAGAATAGTAAAACGTCCTGTTTTTAGTTTTTGTACCTGGCAACATATAAAATAAATAATTTTCTTTGTCTCAAATATGTTTAATTTTTAAAGTTTGTTTACTCATCACATTTACAAACCCCAGTAATCCCCAAAAGCAAAGCTACTTTTATTAGTAAATACTTACTGTCGGGGGCCTGTCGTAAATAAGTTTTGATTTCATTTCTATTCAAAGTTTTGGATTTGTTAGATTTGTATCCTTGGAATTAACTTTTTGAGAAACTAGTTAATTTGCCATATTTTGAAATGTCGATTTTCTTATACAGACAAAAGGTCGAGCAGAGCATGGAATATTTAGTCCATAAAGACCATGGAGCTAATAATAAGCGACAAAACGTTTTTGTCAACTCTTTTTATTTATTTATTTTTCTTAAATCCATACATTTTTCAAAAACTTTGCAATCCTTATCATAACAATCTCGGGATTTTTCTGGTAATATTTGTATTACCGCTTTTTCTGGTTTTGTAATAATTTCTGGGTACATAATTTTTATCAATTAATTCCATTTTTTTTTAAATTTAAAAACCACTTTTGGCACAATTAAATCATCTTACAATGTTAAAATTTATTTAAATAATTAATACACAAACTTTAATACAAGCTAAAATGCTCAGAATAAAGGTAAATTTACACTGTGCAAGCAGCTGCAGCATAAACGTCAAACGTGAAGGCCAAACGTTAGGAAATAAAAATTCATTATTTCTGCAAAAGTGAATTATTTCCAAAAATACCTGTTAGTATTCTCAGTTCTTGAATAAAATCTGCTGCTCGTTTGTTATGAGTTCTCAGTTGTTGAATAAAACCAGGTGTTATGTTTGCTAAGTCACTTGAGAATTTTTTTTTGTCTGACTTTTTATCATAACTTACTACTATCAAATAAGCATATTATACATAATAAATTGCCCAAAATAAACAAAATCAAAAGTAGGTACAAAATAACCGATGGGCCTACATTTTTAAGGTTGGTGATGGCAAAGTCAAGTTTTTATTTTTATTTGTTGGTACCAATCTCAAAAAAAAATCGTCGACCCCCTTTTTGTTTTGTATCTTCTTTTGATTTCGTTTTTATGGTTAATATAAAATATGTATTTGTTAAAATATCCAATACACAAGAGGTATATCCTTTCTTTCTCACATGAAAGCTCATACGAGTCTGTTGCGCTCGTACTCTCTTCGAGCTCCCTGACTATTATATACTGGTCTGAGAGACAAATAAAGTAAGCTCGCATAAAATACTTAGGCGTATGTATGTAAGTCAGTGAGATGAAAGTTAGTAAGATTTGCGTACCCAACTAAACAAACAAACTGAATAAAACTAAAAAGTTTAAGAAAAGCATTCTTAACCTATTAACAATAAGTATATAATATATATCAAAAAAGTATATTATTATCGTCCCAATAGACAATAAAAATATCCTCTTTTCTACAGCAAGTCATACGAGTGCTCATTGCGCCGCACTTCTCGAGGGCCCTGACATTATATACGGTCTGAAGACTTCACAACCATCCGAATAGTCTGGCAGTTTTATACTTTTTCAACTATTGAAAGAATATCCTTAAAATTTGAGCCTTATGGGAGCAGGTGATAAATTGCCATCCTGACAATACTTTTACTACGCTGGAACATTTCTTGTAACCATCAAAAGTTTGTAAATTTTTTTTCGACTTACACATGTAAATTACATCAAATCAAAATTTTAGTTTTGTGAAAGCCGGTTAAAAAAAAATTGACATTTTTAAAATTTTGGGATAATAAAGTAACCGGGGATGCATGCCAGAATAGTACTTTTATAATTGACCGATAGTAAAATAATATTTTAAACGTTTTTACTTTGTAGAAAATGGGTTACTCGGATGGTTCATAGGGGTTTGGTTAGGTTTAAGTGAGTGAACTTTCGCCTCCACTGCAACCGCTCGGTCTATTGTGGTTACACCTTTATATTTTTCCCAATAGGATCAGATTTCTAATGAATCTGATACCAGATTGAAGAGAAAGTTTTTACATCTTTTCTTACTCGTACTCGTGTCGCTACCGGACACGAGCCCAATATGTATTCTGATGTGTTCTGTTCCTGTCTCCTGGAGAGTATGACGAGCGGTTTTAGTGCGTGGTAGTTAACCAGGTCCTTTTTACAGGAAGCAGATGTTTTTCTGAGGCCACACCTATGAAAACGGTCCTATCCGCTTTCTGTTTAAAGCAGGGAACCTTTCCCTACAAAGGCGATTTTGTCCGCCTTCTTATTCAGGGATCCTTTTCCTAAGCACCTGTTTGTTCGGGATTGATTAGCCCTTGAAACAGGCCGATGACTTCAGGGGACCTCGAAACGATTCCACCCGTTTGGTCAGCGCACCTTTGTCACTTTTTTTCTTATGAAAGCGGTTCTGTCCGCTTTCTGTTTGGAGCTAAGGAAGTAATAGTTCACCACGGCAGAGCCCCGACATTACCGAGTAAGGAATGTATTTCAGAAGTGAAGACCTATTGAATTCATCAGCTTTGCCGGATCACGCGTTCAATAACTTGTCTTAGCTCGAGATATATTGAGTTACCGATAACCAGCAACTCTGGCGCATGTTCCAAAAGACTCTACTGGGCCCAACCACGACAACGACGTGTGAACACAGCGGTGGGGATGGTTTACTGCTCTCCACTAATACATGCATTTAGTAATATTACTACATGTCAAAATGATTATCTTCTTTAAAGTCAGTTAAAATAACCGATTCTACATTTTTTTAAGGCTAGATTTGTATCGGCATAACAAGTTTTATAAAGTTTATAGTTATTTCGTTAAGGTAGGGAATTATTCGGATAACTTGTGTAACTGCTAAAACCGAAATGCAAATTGGGAGAAACTAAACTTAACGTTTTCACCCACTTTATGTTCGAAATTGTTCCTTTTCAACTTTCTATCTAATTGTAAACTTTATACGAAAATCCTTATAGAGTCGTTAAAATTTTGCGCATAATGAACTAACAGGAAGTTTTAATATAATTAAATTGTTATAGTACTTCCACAGTAATGCTAAAACTCTGTTGTGGTATAATAGGATTAGATTACCTGGAATATCATAAAGATTGTGCTATTTTTGAGAATTTACGACTGCACTGAATATTTTTTTATTACCATTACCTTAATTCTACACCATTTTACAAAATATTAGCATATAAGTTGGCTTTTTTATAACAATCTTACTGAGGCAAATTTATGTTTATAATAAATTGGTTTTCTGTTGTTGCTAAACACTCGTTACAGCCCTATTGATAAGTTCCTGTAAGGCAGGCGAAACGCGCTAGGGAGAGGTCTAGTGAACAGCAGAGAGAACAGATTGTTCGTTTTAATGTCTTAAAACGGAGTTACGTTCGTATACACCAAGACAGTAGGGAATTTTTTCCTATTTTTCTACTATATATATATATATATATATATATATATATATATATATATATATATATATATATATATATATATATATATATATATATATATATATATATATATATATATATATATATATATATATATATAATATATATATATATATATATATATATATATATATATATATATATATATATATATATATATATATATATATATATATATATATATATATACCTACCACATTTACAGGGAATTTGGTAGAAACAGTCATTATTTGAAACTTTTTTGTCTGGTCTCGTCTTAGTAAGAATGCTTCTTGCAGTAGTTTGTGATTTAAATGTCGTTTTAATATTATATTTATTCGCGATTCTGCGGATCTTTTCCGAAGTTCCTTTAATATATGGAATTGTCATAAATATCTGATCATGTGGAGTCCCGTTTGAGTTAGAGATTTTTGTCTTATTTTAATATTTTTCGATTATTTTCTTTACCAGTCTCTCACTGTATTTGTTCTGCTTAAAATCCCTAGTTATCTTACTCATTTCCTCTTGCAGGGATACCTTACTGTTACATAAGGTCACTGCACGATTATATAAAGTACGTATGATCAGAATTTTGGTGTGGGTAGGTTTTCTGCATACCGAGGTTTGAAAATGTCTATCATTTCGCTTGACTAGAACGTCGAGAAAAGGTAGGGCCGAATTTTGCTTTTTCTCCATTGTGAATTTAATACAAGGTCAGGGATAATTTAGATGTTTTAAGAAATCTTATATCATTACCTGCCCATACAATAAAACAAGGAAACGATACCAAAACACATTCGAATGTAACTATTTTAGCAACATTTGAAAGAATTTAGTAAGGATAAAAAGGATTTTGTGCATCGTTTATCATTTTATATGAAACTTGGGTCTACCACCATGATCTAACATCTAAACAGGTTGTTAAGAAGTGGTGTAAACTTAGTACTTAAGGTGCGAAGTCTGTTAGTGTCCAGAAATCAGCCAAAAAGCTATAAGCATCAGTTTTTTGGAATGCATAGGTGATTTTTTTTTGAGATTACCTTAAAACTGTTAAAACAATAAACTTAGATTATTTTTTAAACTTCTGGAACAGCTAGAAGACAAGAACTCTCTCACACAGCTTAAAACCACGTACCTTGTACAAACTTTTGTAATATAGACCCAATGTATTTGCCA
>JAHBCN010008278.1:0-39595 GCA_019359885.1 Listronotus oregonensis
TTTTAAATTAGGTGTTTCCCAGGGTAACGTTAGGAAACCAAAAAAAATAATAATATATCAATTATAAATAATAAAATAATGAAAATTTCATAGGAAATAGCAGTGAGAAAAGTAAGGCAATCTTAACTATCTTAGATGATTTCCACAATGTTTGTGTTTTTCGGGGGAAAAATTTTTAAAAAAAAAAAAGGGTTTTTACATTTGGTGCTTTTATTTTTTTTAAAAAATTTTTAGTACATTTTTAAAAAGGATTAAAATTATTAATTACTGGGCGACCAGGCAAATTTTAATATATACAGGTCCCTCAAATTGAATGAAAGAAAGTACAATTTTGGGTTAAATTTTTCCCCTTTTTTGTTTTTTTCTGTATTTTTTAAAAAAAATTAGATTTTTGGTTTCTTAAACTTACATTATCAACTTTTTAACTCGACATACTGTAGACACATAAATATTTGGATACACAATGGATAACCACTGTTATTCTGTCTTATGAATGTTTTTATTATGAAAATATATGCCTAAAAAGCAGTTATAAAAATTTTCCTTTTTATTGTACAAAGAATCTTACGATTAGTTAAAACCCCATTTACACTATCTTCCCCTTTTTTTATCAAAAAAAGGGTGATAAGTACATGAAACTATCATACAATTTTAAAAAATTTTTTTTAAAAAAAACTTTTTTATTTTTTAAAAATTTTTTTGTAAAAAAAAAAAACTCCAAAAAAAACCATTTAAAAGAACCCCGAAAAAAGGGCCTCTTTCCCCTTCCATATTATATCAATATATAAAACCCAATTTTACAAATTTTTTTAAATATTCTATGGTAGTATCGTTTAATAACCAACAATTTTGTGAAAAAAAAAAACAGTGAATGTTTGAATTTGACTTTTAAATTTTTTCCTTTGGGGGTATAACAAAGTTAAAAACCCGGCTCGACCTACTATTCATTGCGCAAACCCGGGGGCCCCAACCCCCATTCCCGTCCCCTGCCGCCGGGACAATTTTGTTCTAAATTGGGCTTCCATAAACCAAACCCCCCCTTTGTATATTTCCCATTCCTACATTTTTTTTGTCTATGTATATAAATATGCAATGTTTTTTTGTGAAAATAAATTTTATAGGTATGTAATTCTCTTTTTTTTTTAAACAAACTAGTTTATAAGAGTCAATTTTTAAAAGGGGGGGGTTTTTTTTAAGGTTTAAAAAGTTCAAAAAAAAATTTAATTTTAAAATTATTTTAAGAAAACTTTAAAAAAATTTTAAAATTTCCCTTAAAAATTAAATGTCGTTTTTTCCCCTTTTAAAAATATTATTTTTTTTAATTTATTGAAAATAAATTTAAAAAAGTGCTATTTCTTCATTTCGTCCTGGGTCTTCTGGTGGTATAGATTCTTTAAACCCCCAAAAGACACAAAAGGATTTGGTAAGTGACGACATGGTAACCTTTTTTTTTAAAAATTACTGTCGTAAATTAATTTTTTTTAAAACTATTTATTTCAAGGTTCAGTTAAAAAGTATTTGAAAATTTTTTTTTATGGAAAAACCTAGGGTTTTTAAAAAAAAAGATGGAGGTATTCGAAATAGCGTAGGAATTTTTTTCCCCACGTTTATTTAAGGTAATTTGCCCCCGTATTTATGAAAAGCTGGGGAAACCTTTTTCGCCCATATCAACTTGGTTTTGGAAAAAAATGCGGGGAAAACAAATACATGCAATACTCGTTTTTTTTTTATCCTCACAATCAGATAAATTTTTTTTTAAAAATAGATTATCAAAACGCTTTAAATGGTTAATAGAAAAACAATTTTATCACAGTAAGCAATACCCCCCAAATTTTTACCATTTTCCCCAATGTTATGATAATCCGAGTTTATTTTCTTACTGATCAACATTTTTTTTCAAAAAGAGGTGCCCAACAAAGCCCTTTTGAAAACCTTTTTTTGGGCAATTTTCCACTTTTTTACAAAAATACAAAAAAAATTTTTTTGGGTATCTAGATGACGGTACACTTGGGGGAAAACCCCCTGGTTTTGAAAATTTTTTCAAAAAAAATCAGAGGAAGAAAATTTTGGGGGTTTAAAATTTTAAAATTTTTTTAAAAATGGTTAACTGTTTTATTTTTAAAGATTTTCCCCAAAATACTATCAATTTTTTTAAGTGTTTTTCCTAATCTTCAGTAATTCCCCTTTCAAATTTTAATTTTTAGGGTGCTTTTTTCAAATGAAATTGAATCTCAATTTTAAAAAAAGCAAATTTTTTTAAAAAAACTTATACCCAAAAATTTAAAAATTTTTAGACTCCTATTTTATTATTTACTAAAATATTCCTTTGCCCTACCTCAATGTTTTTTGTTAAGATGTTCCCCTTGTTAAATCTCCCGAATTTCTTTTTAATTTTGATAATGTATTCAAAGTTTAGTTCAAGACAAAAAAATTGTGATAATTTAAAATTAAAAATTTTTTGGGTTTAAAACATCCCATAAAATTTTTGGGGGGTTTTGGGAAAAAGAGATACATCCCACCCTTTTATTTCTGCCTTTTTTGGTTCAATCAATGACGGGCATTTTTTTTCCAAAATTTTACCTTCCTATATTCTTGCGACAGAAGATAAAGATTTTAGCAATTGTTTTTAAAATGGTTATTTTTTTTTAACTTCAAAATCAACCACAAGAATTACCAAAAAAAAAAAAAAGATTTTGGGCTTTTAAAATTTTTTCCCCGTCCAAAAATTTAAAAAAATGTGAAAAGTGAAGATAAGGCACGCACCTCTTCAGGCCCCCGAAAGTAATGCGGGTTAAAGCACTTCCATTTCCTTAAATTTTTAAAAATAACAAAAAATTCCATATTTCCATCCTCTCAGACTTGGTCTGCCCTTTGTGGGGAGACCCTGCGTTTTTGGGGGGAAAAAGCGGGTATTTTGGGGGGCCCCTGGGTTAAACTGCAAAAAACGCGGGCGTTCTTCTGACACAGTCAGATAAAAGGGAAATTTTCAAAAGAGTTTTTATTTTGCTGAAAATCCTTCTTTTAGGTCTTGGAAAATTTGCAAACGATGGAAACGGGGAGATGGAATGACCTTTTAAATTTCCCGGGGAAAAAAGGAAAAAAATTACTTTGGGAGCTACCAGCCAACACGCAAAATCCTATCGGGCAAAAATTTTAATTTTGGGGGTGCGGCGCTCGTATTGCCGAGAATAAAAAAAAAACAAAATTAAAAGTTAAAAAACGCTTTATCTTCATTCCTTTGCTGTTGAAACTTTTTTCCGGGTGATGAGGCTAAGGGGGTTTTTTAATAAATTTGCAAAAAAAAAAATGCAAAAAAACCAATTTCAAAAAATTGGTTTAGCTGTGCAACGGGGTAATGCAGCATCGGTACTAGGAACAATCCAGGAAGACCTAGGACTTGATGAAGTTTATAATTTTTAAATATAGATTAAGTTATTTATTTAATTTTAGAATATTGTTATTTGGTATGTAGTGAATTATTATTAACATTTATTAGGATAAATATATTTTTTTTTACTTTAAGCTCTGACAAGGGTTGATTTTTAAGGGTTGAAATATTCGGAAATTGTATTCCAAAGCATAAAACAATCAATATTCAACTAATCCAAACCAAATTAAACCCATCTTAAGGTTTAAAATGTTATTTTATAAGTTTTGACAATCAGGGGTAGTTTTTACCCTTAAAAAAACAAACAGCGCCCATTGGCATGATATATAATTTGAAGTGGAGGGTCCGATGAGCCCAATTCCAAACTTTTATGCAAATCGATGCAGGACGAAAAAATTGCGAGGTTTTGCCATTATTTGAGCTTCATTTTCTGGATTATTTTAGTTTTCACTAAAAACTGGAAAAAACTAAAATCCTAAAGTGGGTTCTTGCCGTCTGACATCTTTAAAACTATTTAAGATAAATTTGCATACTTCTACGTATCATAGTGCTTTAATACCACAATTTTTTATTATTATAAACTTCTTCAGTAGTGTCACAATGGGTCGCGACAAGAGAAAATATTGCCCCACATTTTATAATTGTAAAATTAACCAATTTTTTGCAATACATCATAAAAGTGCATAATTTTTATACAAAAAAAGAACCTTGATATCAATAAAATGCCCTTCAACTGACTGTATATGGCTTCTGGTCTAAAGAATTCCGCCTCTATTACCGCCAACGACAAAGATTAAAAAATATATATAAAATATTGATTGAAACACCCTGTAAAATTAATAAAATAATGACATAGCAAGACTGGCAGGTCACGATGTTATCAATTCACATATACAACTGTTATTCGCGCAAATTATTTTATCTCATTCAGCTGGAGCTTTAGATGCTCTCGGACCGATGAGTGGTCTGCAGTGTTTAAATGAAATAATTTATTTTTAACACACAAAAACTTTTCGCTTATTTCTGGTGTTCTTGTTAATAAAATTTAGTTAATAATATATACTAAAAGGGTAAGTAAAACGCAATAGATTTAAATCACCATATAGACTAAGAATCTAAATTTTCGCACATTTCGAGGTTCTGCTTTATAAAAATTAGTTTTAAAAATAAGCAGTAACTGTGGAAAAAGCCTAATAAAAAATGTAAGGTTTCAATAAGGTCCAGATAGAAATTCTATCATAACTTAACTGATAAACTCTCTTAAAAAACATTATGACTTCATCAGTAATCTCTTAAAGGCCAATCAATGGGTTTTTTTCAAGGAAGTTTAAAGGTGTATGGAAGCCCAATACTGTAGAACAAAATTGTCCAGGCGTGCAGGGCAGCGGGAATCGGGGGATTGGCCCCGCGGAGTTTGCGCAATGAATAGTAGGTCGGAGCCGGACTTCCATAATTCTTTGTTACTATCTATAAAGT
Source organism: Listronotus oregonensis (assembly GCA_019359885.1). Taxonomy (NCBI): domain Eukaryota; kingdom Metazoa; phylum Arthropoda; class Insecta; order Coleoptera; family Curculionidae; genus Listronotus; species Listronotus oregonensis. The sequence continues at coordinate 4,865 of JAHBCN010008278.1, forward strand.
TGACATCATCAAATGTCAAATTCAAGCATTCACTATTTTTTTTATTTTTTGCACAAAATTGTTGGTTATTAAACGATACTACCATAGAATATTTAAAATTATTGTGTAATATTGGATTTTATATCATCTGATATAATATGGAAAGAATAGATGGCGCCACTTTACAGCCTTCTATTTAAATGGTCGATATTTTTGGGAGTTTTGTATTTTTACCAAAAATTTTAGTAAATAAATAAAAACACGATTTTTAAAAATAAATTTCAAACATTGTATGATAGTTTCATGTACTTATCACCAATTTTGTGATAAAAGAAGGGCAAGATAGTGTAAATAAGTTTAATCTAATCCTAAGATTGTGGTTGTACATTAAAAAGTGAAAATTTTTATAACTGCTTTTTAGGCATATACTTTTCACTAATAACAAACATTCATAAGACAGAATAACAATGGTTAAAAATGTTTAGTAACCTTTGGTACCTAGGTATCCATTGTAACAGTAACCGTTAAATATTATGTGTCTACAGTATGTCGAGCTTAAAAAGTTGATAATGTAAGTTTAAGAAACCAAAAATCTAATTTCTTTTTAAACAAATACAGAAAAAGCAAAAGGAACTTTACATAAATTGTACTTTCTTTATTCAATTAGAGGGACCTGTATATATTAAAATTTGCCTGGTCTGCCCAGTAATTAATAATTTTGATCCTTTAAAAGAATGTACTAAATTATTAAATGAAATAAAAGTACCTAAATGTAAACCTTATTTCTTTTTAATAATCCACAGAAATACACAAACATTGTGGAAATCATCTAAAAGATAGTTAAGATTGCCTTACTTTTCTCACTGCTATTTCCATGAAATTGTCATTTTTATAATTCATAATTGATATATTATTATTTATTCGGTTACCTAACGTTACGTCTCATAAGAAGCACTAATTTAAATATAAGAAATACTTACCTAAAGTAAAAATGCCGGGTATGTTACCCTTAGATTTGCAAGATAAAACCATACAACCTCTAGTCATTTTGTTACGATATTATAAGTAACAAACAATAAACACAAAATTATAGTCACAATTTAATAAACACTAATCACTAAAATAAGAAGGTTTTTATCAATCCAAAAAACTTCTGCAACCACAAAATATAATCACACAAAGCAAACAATCGAAACTAATACGGCTCTCATAAAAGTATAATGTGTTGCCTAACTACACACTGATTTATCAGTGTGTAAGTAGGCAACACATTAAATTATTTCGTGGAATTTTGTTATTGCGCAAAATCGGCGGGGACAACTCTGACAGTTACTGGGCTGGACATTTTTTGATCGAATGGGCCATAGCATTGGGCTTCCATACACCTTTAAACTTCCTTGGTTTTTTTGCACACTTAAGAGTCTATTCGCACCGCGAAAATTGGATCCAATTTGGAGTTCGGGGCATAATGTTAACTAAACTTTATGAAAGCCAACACTTAAATCTAGGATTCTGATGTAATAGTTTTTTAAATGTGGATTTAGTTTTTAATATTTCCTTGAGTGAAAGTCATCCTAAAATCGGTTACGTTTAGATACAATTTTTTCTTAACTAGACTCGTATTTTAAAAATCCGCTACAGCAGAGGAATAGATTATTTTCTTGCCTTTAAAATGGTGTATAATTTATGTCATTTAAGTGAAAAATAATTACCGAAAAACGTTATCTCCTGTAGGCTTGCAATCGGAAACAACATCGCATCGATACACCGAATTTGAAAGAACCTAAATAAAATATAATATTTTCCTACGAGCGTGCGGAAAAGTCCACTTTTCCGCACGCATTTGAGTGCGCAAGTTGCACTTTTCCGCACGGCGTGCGGAAAAGTGAACTCTGCACGCCGTCGGAAAAGACTACTCTAAAATCTTACAGGTAAGCAAGATTTATATGTATTTTAGTAATTGTAGGCTATTTCATGCAATATACGAAGCCATTGCAAGTTTTAGTTTATTCTCTTTTTTGTTTGTTACTTCGTAATTTTCAATATTTCAACTAAAACACAAAAAAAACATTTTTTTAATTACCCTGTATAATAATAATAAATGATTATGACAAATCAAGCAACAATATGTAATCTTGGTGATTTTAACACATGTCAGATTTTTATTTCGTTTCCATATGAACAAGCAATTGCACAAATGAATTTCAATACAAACAAGCATTTTTAATGAAAAGGCGTCATAGTATCTTTTTTTAATTAAATAAAAATCCGACAAAAATAATTATTTAAAATGGGTAGTTCCGATGAGGAGCTACCAGATTCTATCCTGGATGCAGCAAATACCGTAAGTTTGAATTTATTACCAGCAAAATCTCGTAAAAATATGAGAATCAATATAGTCATTTCGAAAACTGGTGCTCCAGCAAGGGACAAAATGTATTAAAGAAGAAGTGTTCTTGGCCTATTTTGCGGATTTGCAAAAACATATAAACCTAATACTTTATGGAGTGAGTACTCTATGTTAAAATGTGTCCTCAAAGTGAAAAGGAACCTTGATTTAAGTTCATATTTCAAGCTAACATCACTACTTAAACACAAAAACGTGGGATACCGGCCAAAAAATCAAAACTTTCAGCAAAGAAGAAGTTTCAAGATTCATGAAAGAAGCACCTGATAATATTTACCTTCTAATAAAAGTTGCTACAATTTTTGGATTAGCCGGTGCTTGTAGGAGAGATGAACTTACAAAAATAATGATTGATGACATACAGGATAATGAAAATTTGATAGTGGTGAAAATTCCTGACAGTAAAAATAACACTTCCAGAATCTTTGTAGTGTCCGATGAAACAAATAACGGACTTTATCTGCAATTGTACCGTAAATATGCAAATTTGCGAAAACCACATACCCACACAGACGTTTTTTTGTCCAGTATAAACAAGGAGCATGCAGTACGCAATGTGTGGAAAAAAATTCAATAGGTAAAATGCCTTCAGAAATTGCTGCATACCTAAAATTAAAAAATCCAGAAGAGTACACTGGACATAGTTTTCGTCGATCCTCTGCGACTATGTTAGCGGATTCTGGAATGTCAAGCGACTTGGGGGCTGGAAATCAACGGCTGTAGCTGAGAGCTACATTGATGAATCCACAAATCAAAAAAAGGATATGTCGAATAAAATATTGACCATGAACAACTCCCCTCCTGAGCTAAGTCAACCTTCATCAAGCCGTACAATAAGCGCTTCCATAAGCCACCCGCTAAATGAAATTACAGGTTCTGCAATTAATTTACAATATGCTAATAACTGTTCTTTTGTTGTAAATGTTATCAACAAATAATTCCCATTTATAAATATATTGTAGTAGTTCTTTCAGATTAAACATAATTTAAAAAATAATCATTGCTTTAATATTGGTATTATCTGACGCTCGTAGGAAAAATTTTGTTCCTAACGCTTGCGCAAAGTGAGTTTCCGCACTTGACTGCTTGCCCGAACTCCGCTTCGCGTCCTTCGGGCAACGGCAGTCGCGTGCGGAGAAGTATCACTTTGCGCACTTGTTAGGAAAATAACTATTTTAATACGGCTATACGAAAATTGTGGTAGTGGGAGTTTGTTAGTCTCCGCCCACCATCTCCGCGTCCTTTGGCCCGACCCCTAAGGTGCACTCTTAAATTTAGTCGGAAACAACCTGTGCCATCTGTTAAAACATGATAAATAGATGAATACCCCGATTTTGGCCCCAGCGATTTGTTTACAGTAATTGTTTAAACAATAAAAACTGTAAAAAAGGTATTTTTTAGTTTTTCGCGTATAACTCAAAAACTATTAGAGATATCGCGATGGTGTCAATGGGACTATTTTAGAGAATTAAAAACCCACAAAATGGTTTTATATAGAGCTTTTTCCGAGCATTTCCCGCCGAGAAAATCCGGAAAACTCCAAAAATTGACCTTTTTTAAAAAATTATATCTCCGTTCGGTTTAAAGATTTAGGAGTAATTTTTCGAAAAATGATAGCTAATAATATGTAGTTTAACTACACAGAGAATGGTTTCTGTCGGATTTATAGTTTTTGATTTAGGGCTCATCAAAAATTTAAGGGCTTTTTTGAGGCTCACCGTTTTAAGGCGGATCACTATATTTTTATTTTAAAAACGGCATATGAATCTAGAGATCAAAATATTTCTCTCCATATTTTGAATTTTTTGCTTAGGGGGTGGGAAAAAAGTATCTGAAAGTCGCACACAAGCGAAATTCGGGGAAAACCCGGCCATAAATCGGAAATACCAACTTCGCAATTAAGGCCTATTCTGAGTATAATTTCATTATCTAGTTACCTGGGTATAATAAACAATCACCCTTTTATTTTTATACTTGTCACTTGCAGAAATATTTTAGTTGAAAGCTGATGTTCGTGGAGACTATTTCATTGTGATTCAAAAGCGCCTGTGAAAATTAGTAATTTATATTCAGTTTTTCGGCAAAGTGTGGGTGAAAATTTTGTAAAGTAACTATGGAGCCTATTGCTGGTGGTAAGTAGAATATTAAAAATAATATTTATTTAAAATATTTCTTTACGTTTTTTTATACTGGTGTTCTGAAAAGTTAACAATTATTTTTTTTTAATTTCAATTTTTCACTTTTTGTTAAAGTAAAAGTATGATTCCCGTAATTTCCCGCATTTAAATTAGCTTTAAATTATTGTTTAATAAGTCCTTTGTAAGATCCCATCTTAAGTTGCTGCGATAATTTGCGATCTTGACGAGAAAATATTTTTAAAGATTTATGGTCTGGGTCCAAATCCAAAGAATAAATCAATTTTTATAAAATAAAACATTATTTTATAGAAAATTAAATAGAGAAATAAAAAAATGCCATATGGGTTTAAAATTCAATATGGCGACCAATTTTAAATGGCGAAATCTTATTAAAATATATTGTTTTTAATTACATTGAACTAAGAATTAAAGAAACAGTTTTAACAATCATTCATGTAGTTTCAAAATATAAATTATAATCCAAACAGCTATTGATAATGTAGTTTTTTAGAATTAACATTCAATTCTTCAAGTCGGTCTCAATTTTGGAAGATTTTCCTAATGTAATTTGAAGTACCATTAATTGCAAAAGTATAATCTGTACAAATATTATAAAGAGGAAAGATTTGATTGTTTGTTTGAATTGAATAGGCTCCGAAACTACTGGATCGATTTAAAAATTCTTTTACCATTAGAATCCTACATTATCCCCAATGAACATAGGCTATTGCTAGTAATAAAATAATTAACAAAATTACAACTTATTTTTCAGGGTCTGCAACAAAATCTGCTTTGTTTAAAGAAGCCAACTTGTCAATTGGTTAAGAATTTGTCAGTCCAAGGAAAGAATGGAGCAGTGTCGTTATTTGGCAGAAAAAGTGACCTCTACCATGCAGTTGAACGCTTGTCAGAAGAGTCTTCAAAAGTCTTATATAAATTCATCGAGAAATATGACACAAAAATGGTCAACAGCATCAAGAAATAAAACTGCATTTGAAAATAAAATCGAATTGGTTAAATATTGAGTTGAAGTTCTTCGTCAATGAATGAAGCTCAACCAGCCGAAATGCAGGATCAACTTCATCGAGTAGAGGGAGGCCATTCACTGGATTTAATCCAACTTCAATTCGAGCCGAAATAAACGCTCTTATTATGAATTTTAAACTCTTAACTGCTTAAATTGTTAAAATAATAACAGTCTAATAATAATAGTAACATTTTTCATAGAGTTTTATTTTTTAAGGAAATAGGTACTTACACAGCGCTTATGTAATGCAATAAATGAACCCAATGGGAGGGGCTTTAAAAAATGTTTAAATGAACGTGTTATCTTAGTTTTAACATTTTCTTACGATTAAACATGTTTGTGATTCATATCAGCACTACTACTATTTATGGCCGGCTTTTCCCCGATTTTCGCCTGTGTGAGTTCAAACAATCTGTAATTTACGTTTAATGATTTTGGAAGGTCATGAATCGAAATGAAACCTTTGCATTTTCTTTAGAAACAGATCAACTACAAACTATCTGGGAAAAAATAGTGGATCCTACGAAGGGGTTTTTAACATTTTACCCCCCAAGCATTAAATTATTTCATAAAAACGTTTCTTTTATAGGTTTTTTGGGCCTCTGAATACCAATCATACCTACTAATCGATTCCACAAGTCCATGCTCATTCCTCTTTGTGGGACAGTATTTCTCACACTGTTAATGTCAGTCCACTAAAGTAGTTTTGTTTAATATTATTATTATTATTATTAAATTTCAGAATAAAAATGGATAATTACACATCAGACAGTAGCGACAGTGAATCTAGCAACAGAATAATAGATCTAGCATATTTACTAAGAGACCCTCAATCTGTGGACAAATCTTTAGAAGAGTACTTGGAGGAAGACTCAAAGAAATATGAGGACGTAGAAAAGATCATTTTGCACCACAACGAGTTGAATGTGGTGCCCAAGAATTTAACTAGGTAAGTTAGAACGTCACTTTTTTCGTAAATGTGTGTGAAAAAAATGGGAATTATTTTTAATCCCATCGTATTAAATTATTACCAAAAAATATTTTTTAAACCAAATTCCCTTATTTCATTTTTAAAAGTATACCTAAATTTACCGGCTTCGAACATTGTGCATCACGCACTATTTCTCTCTTGGGGCAGAGTAGTGGGGGGGTCGAAGCAGTCTAGGAAAAATATACCGCGCCAGGCGTTCGTATTTTTACGGATACCAATTTATGTGAAAGCTAAAAAGTAAATAATTGGGTGTCTAACTTAATCACACCCACTAAAAACACCAAACCATTTTTGGTATCTTGAAAAATGTAGAAAGTACAGGTGGCCAACTGAGAATGCGAGGTACTGTATCGAAACCTATCCATTGTAGATGCTTGCGGCAAAAAGGTATTATTAAAACGGCGAAGAGAAAATGTATCTAAATAATGCATAAACAAGCTCGCGAAAAACCGCGTCTGATATCTTGTTCCTAATTTAAAATTTGGGCCACCTTCTATCGAATGGTGAAACCGGAAAACTCCGGTCTTTACAGTTCTTCCTGAAAAACATTTCATAGCATGCGGTTAAAAAAATGGAAAATAGGTATATTCGCGGGTTCGTAAAAATATACTCCAGCAGTTGCGGTCATGAAATTTGGGTTGAATATAGTTTAATCTTTCTTCTATCGAATGGTGAAACCAGGAAAACTCTGGTGTTTACAGTTCTTCCGAAAAACATTTATATACATGGCGGTAAAAAAAAATTGGAAAAAATAGGGTATATTCGCGAGGTTCGTAAAAATTCCTCTAGCAGTTGCGGTCATAAAATTTGGGTTGAATATGTTTAATCTTCCTTTTATCGAATGGTGAAAACCGAAAATGCTTCAAACTATCCAAAAATTTTCAGCAATAAATTGTATCATATGGGGTGTTGCAAGTATCGAAAAGTTGAAACTGAGATACGAGGTCTAGCTCTCAAGTTTGAAAAAATAGGGTATATTGCGGTCTAAACTCAAAATTGGAAAAATAGGGTATATTCGCGGTTCGTAAAAATTTACTCCAGCAGTTGCGGTCATGAAATTTGGGTTGAAATATAGTTTAATCTTCTTCTATCGAATGGTAAAACGGAAATGCTCAATATCTATCCCTTTTGTATTTCCGTCATAATAACAATAATCAGCAGTTGCGGTATGAAATTTGGGTTAAATATAGTATAATCTTTCTTCTATCGAATGGTGAACACTCGGAATGCTTCAAATTATCCAAAGTTTTCCACAATAAATTTTCATATAGGTGTTGCAAAGTATCGAAAATCGTAACCGGATACGGGTCTAGCTAAAATGGAAAAATAGGGATATTCGGGGTTCGTAAAAATTTACCCAGAGTTGCGGTCATGGAATTTGGGTTAAATATGTATAATCTTCCTTCTATCGAAAGGTAAAAACCGGAATGCTCAAACTTCCAGTTTATACCCAAAAAATTTTCATATAGGGTGTTGCAAAAGTATCGAAAAATCGAAACCGAGATACGGGTCTAGCTCAAAAAGGGAAAAATAGGGATATTCGCGGGTTCGTAAAAAATTTACTCCAAAAGTTGCGGTCATGAATTTGGGTTAAATATAGTATAATCTTCCTTTTATCGAATGGTGAACACCGGAATGCCTGTAAACTATCCCCGTTTTCCAAATAAATTTTCTATAGGGTTGAAATATCGAAAAGTAACCGGAACGGCTATCAAATGGGAAAAAAAAAGGGTTAAAATTCGCGGGTTCGTAAAAATTTACTCCAAGAGTTGCGGTCATGAAAATTTTGGGGTTTAAAAATAGTTTAATCTTCCTTCTATCGAATGGTGAACACCGGAATGCTCAAACTATCCCCAGTTTTACCAATAAATTTTCATATAGGGTGTTGCAAAAGTATCGAAAATCGAAACCGAGATACGGGTCTAGCTCAAAATTGGAAAAATAGGGTATATTCGCGGGTTCGTAAAAAATTTACTCCAGCAGTTGCGGTCATGAAATTTGGGTTAAATATAGTTTAATCTTCCTTCTATCGAATGGTAAAAGGAATGTCAAAACCCCAGTTTTACTAATTCTTCGAAAAAAATATGAAATCAAACCAGTACGGTCTAAACAAAATGGGAAAAATAGGGTATATTCGCGGGTTCGTAAAAAATTTACTCCAGCAGTTGCGGTCATGAAATTTGGGTTGAATATAGTTTAATCTTCCTTTTATCGAATGGTGAAAACCGAAATGCGCAGACTATCCCCAGTTTTACCAAAAATTTTCATATAGGGTGTTGCAAAAGATCGAAAATCGGAAACCCAGATACGGAGCTCAAATGGAAAATAGGGTATATTCGCGGTTCGTAAAAAATTACTCCAGAGTTGCGGTCATGAATTTGGGTTAAATATAGTTTAATTCTTCCTTCTATCGAATGGTAAACACCGGAATGCTCAAACTATCCCCAGTTTATACAATAAATTCATATAGGATTTCAAAAGTATGGAAAAATAAACCGAGATGGGGTCTAGCTAAAATGGAAAAATAGGGTATATTCGCGGGTTCGTAAATTTACTCCAGAGTTGCGGTCATGAATTTGGGTTAATATAGTATAATCTTCCTCTTCTATCGAATGGTAAACGAAACTGGAAGTGCTCGAAACTATCCCGGATTTTATACCAATAAATTTTCAATGCGGTGTTGCAAAAGTACGTCGAAAATCGAAACCGAGATACAGGGTCTGGCTCAAAATGGAAAATAGGTATATTCGCGGGTTCGTAAAAAATTTACTCCAAGAGTTGCGGTCATGGAATTTGGGTTAAATATAGTATAATCTTCCTTCTATCGAATGGTAAAACCGGAATGTCAAACTATCCCGTTTTATACATAAATTTTCTAGGAGTAAAAATATGTAGATACGGCGTCTAGCTCAAAATGGAAAAATAGGGTATATTCGCGGGTTCGTAAAAATTTACTCCAGAGTTGCGGTCATGGAATTTGGGTTAAATATAGTATTTAAACTTCCTTCTATCGAATGGTGAAAACCGGAAAACTCAAATCTATTACAGTTTTCCACAAAAATTTTCATATAGGGTGTTGATATACGAATGGCGGTTAAAAATTGGAAAATAGAGTATATTCGGGGTTCTAAAAATTACTCCAGCAATTGCGGTCATGAAATTTGAGAATATAGTTTAATTTTCTTCTAGTTCTGATTAAAGATCATTTTTTTTTGTTAGGTTAATGTAGCGGAATTCACAGAAATATCACTTTTTTAAATTCAAGATTGCAGTTACGGCCCCTAGCGCCCATTTAGGAAACTTAAAAATATTTTCCAGGTTTTCTCTTGATCGTTTTAGTAATAACTTTTTGCCGCAAGACTCTACGATGGATAGGTTCCCAGATACAGTACCTCACATTCTTAGTTGGCCTCCCTGGTTAAAATACAATGCCATTTTATAGGTCAATTAAAATCCATCCACTGTTGCCAAATTAGTTTGCATTCCTGAGATTTTAGGAAAATTGCAAACGCTTTTGAATTAAATCTAATATTCTTGTTTGCGATAATAATATAGAAAAACAAGATGATTTTTTCATGATGTTTTAGATTTATTAATATGAAAGTTTTGGACATAAGTAACAACGGTTTAACGGCACTGCCGAACATATTCCAGCACTGCCAGCTGACAAACCTTATCCTGAAAAACAACAGACTGCAAAACGACACGTTAGCCAAAGAGTTCACGGCCTGCCCATCCCTAAAGGAACTTAACCTAAGCGGAAATAATTTAAGCACTTTTCCCGAACAGATTTTTAGTTTTCCAAATCTGAGATTCCTTTATCTGGGCGGCAATGGAATGCGGAATATTTCCAAGGACGTCGGAAGAAAATTAAAACAGTAAGTTGTTTTTTTGTGGGACTTGTTACATGTTAGTCCGACGTGGAAATAGTAAAGATTTTAAATTTCTGTCCGACGTGATTTTATTATAGTTCCGTCCGACGGAACAAGTTAGACTTCCATTAATTTTTGTTTAAATTTTAGGCTGCAAGTTTTTTCTTTGGGAGGAAACAATATATGTGAAGTACCGCTATCCGTAGGACTGTTGAAGCACTTGCAAGCTTTGGTACTGTGCGATAATAAGATAGAAAGTTTGCCGGCGAATATAGCGAATCTAGATCATTTAAGATCATTGCTGTTGCACAAAAATCGACTGAGGACGTTACCACCGCAAATTATAGCCTTAAAAAATTTGACTGAAGTAAGTAATAAATTGAAATATATAGGGTAGTAAGAAACTGCTTTAAATACTTTAATTAGCACTAAATAAATCGGGCAAAAATAATTTAAAACCATAAATAACATGAACATTATAAACGCAAATTCACAGTATTAATGCCACTTAACTACTAAAAGCACAGTGAGGTGCAACTTGAGTGTTGTTGAACCTGTAGGTTTTTGAAGAAAAAGATAAATTTAATATGGTGGTTCTTTAAAGAAAATAAGTCTGGAATAAAGCATTGTCAAAACTAAGAAGTTTTAGTAGTCCAGTAATTGAAGACCTAAAAGTACCCAAAGCTGTAAATAAATCTGTACAGTTTTCATTTGTGGCGCAAAGAAAAAGTTTATTACGATTCCGACGTGGGAACCCGCTGAAAATGGCCCAGCAAAGTCCCAAAAATAAGTTTCCCGCGAATATCTGCCAAATATGCGAATTAGAGAATTTTTGTTCGAACAAAAATTAAAGATCACCTTGAAATCTACAAAAATAGTCCTTACCATTTTTTTCGCAACACCAATATTTTTCGCAAAAACGGCCATCGAAAAATCTATAACATTCCACACTGGATAGAACTGCGGAAACGGCTTAAAAATGGAAATGGGCAAAACAATTTTTTATCAAAACGCAAAAAAAATGGTGAAGGAAATTTTCTGGGATCATTGAACACTTGCTAAGGTCTCATTATAAAAAAGAAATGTTAATAACAAATAATTTTTTCAAAAATATTAATAAATTAATGAGATACTCTTAAAATATTGTGAAAAAAAACTTTGACCGCTTTTTTTTTATATTCTAGAAAAATTAGAATGGACCCAAACTCATATGCAATAATAGGTACGGGTTTTTAAATTCCGAATAACTTTAAAAATGTACATTATTGCCCGAGTAATGGATCAATTCATCCGCCCGCTTATAAGTGAATCCATAAAAATAGCGGCATTCTAGCGGTAGAGCGGCAGCTGAAATGAGGGGACTTTTGTGTCCCGTTATCTCGAAAACTATCGTTTTTTCGAAAAAAATGAGGACCATTTTTCTAGACTACAAGGCGATCTTCATTTTTTGTCTGAACAAAAATTCTCCAATTCGCATATTTTGGCAGATATTAGCGGGAAACCCATTTTCACGTAACTACTATTATTTTGCTAATTTACTAATACTGATCACCCTGTATATTTCTTTCAGCTCAGTTTAAGGGACAATCCTCTAGTAGTACGTTTCGTGAGTGACATTACCTACCAACCAGCTAGCTTACTAGAACTATCAGCTAGAGCAATAAATCTATACAATATAGAAGTGAAACCAGGAGATATACCTAGGACATTGATGGACTATATGGAATCGGCACATAGATGTGTTAATCCTCACTGCAAAGGTAAAAAAATTGACAAAGTTATCTTTTCTAAGCATCAACCGTTGATGTAAAGGTACAACTTATACAGTGTGTCTTCTGAAGTTGGCAGCATATGGGAATTTTTTTTATTATCAATTTTACGAAAAACAGTTATTCCTCATAAAAAGTTCTGCATCTTCTGAAATCTTAAATACAATCAATAAAATATATATTTTTAATCTTATACGAGATATGTTAAAAAATATGAATTTTACTCAAGAGTAAAGTACCTTTGTATTTCAAAATATCGAAAATTGTTATTATGAAAAGTTGTTAGGATTTAAAAATCATGTACAAATATGCATAAATTTATAGTATTTTTTTATTTTTCAAAACATCTCCACACGAACAATGAAAATTTAACTATAATAATGAAGTAACTGAAGACCTAAAAGTACCCAAAGCTGTAAATAAATATGTACAGTTTTCATTTGTGGCGCAATTCTTAGGTCTTCGCGGATTCTTTCGAGCGAAAAAAAGTTTATCACGTTTCCGACGTGGGAACCCGCTGAACATGTCCCCTTTAAAGTCCCCAAAATGAGTTTCCCGCGAATATCTGCCAAAATACGCGATACTATATGGGATACTCTCAAAATATTGTGAAAAAAAAACTTTGACCGCTTTTTTTAATATTCTAGGAAAATCAGACTGGACCCAAAGTCATATGCAATGATATGTACGGGTTTTTTTATTTCGATGAACTTTGAATGATTAAAAAATGTACATTATTGCCCGAGTAATGGAACAATTCGTCGGCCCGCTTATAAGTGAATTCATGAAGATAGCTGCATTCTAGCGGTAGAGCGGCAGCTAAAATGAGAGGACTTTTGGGTCCCGTTATCTCGAAAAATATCGATTTTTAGAAAAAAAGATTTATTTACAGCTTTGTCCCTTTGTTTACTGGACTACAATAAATTATCTGAAATTATCTAATACTTTTATTTTATTTTCAGGCGTCTACTTTGACAACAGAGTCGAACACATAAAATTCGTCGATTTTTGCGGAAAATATAGGATTCCGTTGCTTCAATATCTGTGTTCCTCAAAATGTGCCACCACACCTACGGAAGACGTGGTTAGACCTCACAGAACTTACTTGATGAAGAAAGTTCTACTCGGTTAACAAAATTTCTAGAAATAGGCAGATAATTTTGAGGGATCTCTTATTTTTAATCAATGAGGATAGAAAAGGGGGGAAGTCGTACCCCTACCCATTAAAAAATGACACAAAAATGCGACTTGTGATAGCATTAAGCCAGTGCGGAGCTAGGATTTCCAACCTTTCAAATTCTAAAAACAACATGGGATCGACATGAAAATATAGGTACTAGATGTTGTTGGCTTCAAGGGGATCACTAGTAAAAAAAAATATTTTAAAAGTTTTTTTGGTGTCTTAGCTTAGTAAAGAAAAGGAAAACTAAATGAGAGATTCCTCAAACGATGATTGATGATTATTGATTTGTTATATTCGAAACATGTTTTAATGTTTGGCTGTTATGTATACCTGCGTATGTTAAGATATAAAAGTTTATCACTGTAAATTCCTATGGAAAGTGGCGAAAAAAATTAAAATATAAACATAAAATTATGTATTGTTTTATTTTTAATTTTCATTGTACAAGGAAATTGTTTAAGCAGTGACGTAGATAATGATTTTTTTTTTCTAAGAGTATATATATATATATATATATATATATATATATATATATATATATATATATATATATATATATATATATATATATATATATATATATATATATATACCCCATCCCAAGCCGTGAACAAAAAATTTTGGGAACTAGCCTGCATCTAGCGAAAACGTTTTGTCATATGATTTCGTTGAAGCCTGTTTCTTGTGTTTTGTGAATAAATCAACTTTTTTTAAAAAAAATTTGTTGGTTTTAAAAAACCTGAAAAAGGTCTACTTGTGAAATTTTTAGTACCGGGGGGTTTTTTTCCCAACATTGGGAAAAACAAAATATCTGCGATGAATGTTCGGTTTATAAAATACTTAAAGTAAATGGCGCAAAAAGAACTAGACTAAAGTTAAATGCAGTGCCTAGTATTTTTCCAAATTTACCACATTACTTCTCAAAAACAGTCCCTGTTTCCTGAAAAAAGTCCTGCTGAAAGCTTGGCATAAACTTGAAAACAATAATGGTCGCCTGCATAAAACGACACCTATTCTTTGCACTTTGCCATAGTACCTCTGTTTACTAGAAATAATTGACTATTCATTTTTCAAAATTTGATTTGTCGTATATTTTACCAGGTAAATTTACTACTGAAAAATTAGAAAAGATTTGGTAAATACAGACTTCGGAGGTTGTAATTACAATGTTAGCTTTGATGATATTTTAAATGCTGAGAAAAAAATTAGACTTAAACATATATTTGTAGCACGTTGATGGTACTTCTCTTTAGCTGAGATTAAAAAACAGGAGACAGCTGCATCCAGGGAAAAATGATCTTGATTGACAACACCAAAATAATTACACTGAAAAATTTTGTTTTTACTTGAAACTGAATATCAAATGGTCAATATGAATTGATAAAATCGGTACAAATTTATATAGCCGGTTATACTGCCCACAAAATTGTAAAAAAATATAATAATTGTAACATCTGTGTTTCTTTTCTTGTTGAAAATAAGGGAAACCTAATTGACGACGAATACTTTGATTGTCTACAACGTGGCGGTTTAAAATAAGTTCCTAAGCAGAAATTGTTAAAGACGTTCTGTTCCATATGTGCGCGATTTTTGAGAAAATTAATGACCCTGATACTGAGAGAGTGACTTCCTCTAAAAATGGAAAATCAAAAAGCCATCCTGTGTGATCTAACTAATTTAAGCACTACAAATATGTTGGCCTTAAATGATTTATGCTCGCAATGTATTTGTGGTAACGAGAACAAAATATGTTCATTATGATGTGCCTCTATATTTTCAAACATTCTTTTAAATAATTATGTTAAAAAAGAAATAACAAAAATGCCACAGAAAAATCGAAAAGGCTGAGTCAAAAACAAAAAAAGGAAACTAGACACATTTAATAAATAATAAACAAACTAAAACTAAGTACAATTACTAACTAAATGTTAAATTACACTTGTTTCCTTTTTACAACAGCATCATGTTCTTATGCCTTGACCTATGCACATAAATTAATTTGTTTTAGAGTTTAAATATTATATAAATATATTTATTTTTTTCAATTATTATACTGATTTAATTATTTTAATGGAAATATCAATACTATTTACGCGATCTTTTGAATTGAGCCTTGCAAATGAATTTAAAAATATGCGCCTCGATACCCGGAGGGATTACGCTCATCGCGCTCGAGGGAAACCGATCTGAATCTCTTGCCGGTCGCGGCGCTGCTGCGGTTGTTCACGGCTTGTAGTGAAGTAGGGCTGTGATATATATAAAAAGGGTGTGTTTTTATTATCAGGTATGCGGTCTGTGACTAATAAAACTCATTTGTTTTTTATCCCTAATATTTCAGTCATCAACTATTTATTAACTTCCATCAGAGTAGAAACTTAGAGTTAGTCAATTTAAAAACCATAACAATGCTACACTACTACACGCTCATATATATATATATATATATATATATATATATATATATATATATATATATATATATATATATATATATATATATATATATATATATAAATATATAAATATATATATATATATATATATATATATATATATATATATATATATATATATATATATATATATATATATATATATATATATATATATATATATATATATATATATATATATATATATAGAGTGAATCTCTAGTTTTCCTTTCTTTTACTAAGCCATAGACACCCAAAAAACTTTTAAAATATTTTTTTACTAGTGATCCCCTGGAAGCCAACAACATCTAGTACCTATATATTTCATGTCGATCCCATGTTGTTTTTAGAATTTGAAAGGTTGGAAATCCTAGCTCCGCACTGGCTTAATGCTATCACAAGTCGCATTTTGTGTCATTTTTTAATGGGTAGGGTACGACTCTCCCCCTTTTTCTATCCTCATTGATGAAAAATGTGAGAAATCCCTCAAAATTATCTTGACTATTTCTAGAAATTTTGTTAATCTCGAGTAGAACTTTCTTCATCAAGTAAGTTCTGTGAGGTCTAACCACGTCTCTGTAGGTGTGGTAGCACATTTTGAGGAACACAGATATTGAAGCAACGGAATCCTATATTTTCCGCAAAAATCGACGAACTTTATGCGTTATATATATATATATATATATATATATATATATATATATATATATATATATATATATATATATATATATATATATATATATATATATATATATATATATATATATATATATATATATATATACATATATGCCACAGATTCGAGTGCATGCGTGGGGATTCTTACGGTTTCCGGTAAGAGATACAGAAGTCGGTTTGTACTGGTAGCAAAGTTGCGCATTTAGCTGCCTAACAACATGCCTATTA
This sequence comes from Listronotus oregonensis, assembly GCA_019359885.1. Lineage (NCBI taxonomy): Eukaryota > Metazoa > Arthropoda > Insecta > Coleoptera > Curculionidae > Listronotus > Listronotus oregonensis. The sequence goes on from JAHBCN010008278.1 coordinate 21,572, forward strand.
AAAAGTTGTAAAATTCCGAGTACTTTCGGAGATATCTGAAAAAAACCGAAATTTGTCGATTTCGTTTTTATTTTTTTCTGACGTTACTTAAAGAGATATGAAAAAACAAAAGACACTTTTTTATGGCCACTTTTTAAGCTCTACAAAATAGCGTTGAGAGATTTTGTGTACGACGTTTCGTTTTCGTTAAACCATCATCAACTTAATTTTTTTAAATACGGCACCTAAATGTTTATTGCATTTTTTTGAAGCAGTTATAATCCCATTTACAATGATGGATAACACTTATTTTTCTGTTAAATAAACATATTTTCCATAAGAGACAATGAGTTAGACAATGAACGCACATCATCATTTCTTATAAGGGCGTTCCATATTTGTTAATAAATATTTACCCCGGCTGCAAAGGTAATTATGGCTTAGAATGTTAATAGAACTGTTATGTCAGTGCTTATCATTGAAGCGAATGAGTAAAACTACTTCAAAACTGAGACATTGCTAAACATCCACTAAAGTACTAATCATGCTTTCTGCAACCGGGTATGTTATATATTTTTGTAATTGGGAATATGAGGGGTTTAAAAAAATTAAATAAAAAATTCAGGTCCGTATTTAAAAAAAGAAAGTTGATGATGGTTTAACAAAAACGAACGTCGTATGGAAAATCTCCCAACGCTGTTTTGTAGCGCTTAAAAAGTGGCCATAAGAAAGTTTCTTTGTTTTTCCATATCTCTTTAAATAACGTCAGGAAAAATAAAAAAACGAAATCAGCAAATTCCTGCTTTTTTCCGGATATCTTCGGAAGTACTCGGAATTTTACAACTTTCTAATAGGCTTGCTGTTAGCACCTAACTGCGCAACTTTGCCATAATTCTAACCGACTTCGTATCTCTTACGGTTTCAAGATACCCATGCATGCACTCGAATCTGTATAATCTGTATATATATATATATATATATATATATATATATATATATATATATATATATATATATATATATATATATATATATATATATATATATATATATATATATATATATATTGCAGCTGGTTGTTATGGCTGGCTATGCTGAGCGAGCGAGCATATTATACATATACATATACATATTATTACTATTACATATATACATATACATATATATATTATATTACATATTATTATATATATGTATATATTATTATATATATATATATATATATATATATATATATATATATATATATATATATATATATATATATATATATATATATATATATAATAATACAGGGTCCTGCAGCTAAATTTCACGTTTTTATGTGCACATTTATAATCAATTAAAATTTACTAATAATATATAATAACCACAACTAACGGTGCATTTCAGGAAAATAATTTTGGTTATACAGGGTGTCACAAAAAAGTGTGACCTCACGATGGTGCATTTTTTAGATCGAATGCTCTGTATTTCTTTGTATATTTAGCACCACTGAATTTAAAAATGAATAAAAATACCAATAGTGCTTGATTAAAATAATTAAACGAGGAACTTATTAAGTAACGTAATATCAGTCGCTCATGTCATGTTTGGTTAATTCAAACTGTACAGGCTGTCCAAAATTTAGTGACAAACTTTTCAAAATTTAAAGCCTTATTTTTCTTATTTTAATAAAAATTTTTTCCTTGTATATTTTTTAATTTGTTAGATACAGACTTAAAAAATAAACATTTTCCAATTTTTAACCCAATCAAAATTCCTAACACATTAAAAGTTATTAGTTGAAAACTCATTTTGGCATCTATTTTAATAGTAATACCATTGAATAAAAATGACAGGTGGCCATGAAAAACAATTTATTGACATTAGAGTTTCCTAATAACGTTAATTATTACTTAGAAATTCTTTAAAGTTACATAAATGTCAGCCAAAAGGTATTACAAATAAAAAATTAGGTTTATTTAACAGTTAAAGGTATTTCTTAAATTAATAATTTACTCGAATTTTTATAATACGTCAAAAAGAGATTCTGTAAGTTAAATAAACTCCAATGTCAATAAATTGACTTTTGAATTAATTCTCGCATATTAAGAATCTTAAAAATAAAGAAGATACTAATAATTTAAGTTAATTTCTTTTATTGACGTCATATAACCAAATTGCTACAAAATATATAAAATTTGCACATAAATTAAAATATAAATTAATCTTTAACTTAAATAAAATGTATATTTTAAAATAAACATAGTCATTATCAACAAATTTCTTATGGCATCACCATTTTTGAGTTCAAGAGATAACAGGGGGCAAATGATTTAATTTTTAAATAGAACGCATTAAAATATCTGATAATGGTTATCGCACAAGCATAATTTAAAACTATTTAAGTAGTTAGACCAAGGAAGTTTAAAGGTGTATGGAAGCCCAATGCTATGGCCCATTCGATCAAAAAATGTCCAGCCCAGTATGAAAATAACTGTCAGAGTTGGCCCCGCCGATTCTGCGCAATAACAAATTCCACGAAAAACGTGTTGTTTACTTACACACTGATAAATCAGTGTGTAATTAGGGAACACATTATACTTTTTTGAGAGCCGGGATTAGTTTCGATTGTTTTGCTTTGTTGATTATATTTTGTGGTTGCAAAAGTTTTTTTGAATTGGTAAAAACCTTTTATTTTAGTGATTAGTGTTTATTAAATTCTGACTTTTAATTTTTGTGTTCATTGTTTGTTTCTTATAATATCGTAACAAAATGGCTAGAGGTTGTATGGTTTATCTTGCAAATCTAAGGGTAACATACCCGGTTTTACTTTAGGTAAGTATTTTTTTTTATTTAAATTAGGTGCTTCTTATGAGATGTAAGTTAGGGGAACCAAAAAATTAAATATCAATTATGAATTATAGAAAATGAAAATTTCATAGGAAAAAATGAGAAAAAGGCAATCTTAACTATCTTTTAGATGATTTCACAATGTTGTTATTTCCGTGGATTATTAAAGAAATAAGGTTTCATTTAGGTACTTTTATTTCATTTAATAATTCAGTACATTTTTTTTAAAAGGGTCAAAATTATTGTAAACTGGGCAGACCAGGAAATTTTAATATATACAGGTCCCTAATTGAATGAAAGGAAGTACAATTTTGGTACGGTTTTGGGGCGCTGATTACAAATCTAAAAAAACGGCAATTTTCGTTTTCGAGATATTCATCATCAAAATTGAAAATCAAACTAACCTTATTTACACTATTCCTCCTTCTTTAATAAATTCTTATTTTACACTAATTGGCACACAATATTTCACAAACACCTTTAAAACTTTTTTATGTTTATTTTACACCTTTACACTTTTATTTTTAAGCAAATATGGCTGCTGCCTTTGAACTTAAAAGTTCGAATTTAATGGAAAAAAAATGTAAAATAAATAAAAAAACAAGGTTTTAAAAAAGGGGTTTATAAAATATCGTGTGCCACTTTAGTGTAAAAATCAAGAATTGTTAATATTTAACGGATAGTTACAATGGATACTCAGATACCAAAAAAATTTCTAAACATTTTTAACCACTGTTATTCTGTCTCATGAATGTTTGTTATTAGTGAAAGTATATGCCTAAAAAACAGTTATAAAAATTTTCACTTTTTTAAAGTACAACCAGAATTTAGGATTAGATTAAACTCATTTACACTATCTTGCCTCTTTTTATCACAAAATTGGTGATAAGTACATAATACTATCATACAAACTTTGAAATTTATTTTAAAAAACGTGTTTTTATTTATTTAAAAAGATTTTTTTGGGAAAAATACAAACTTCCAAAAATATTGACCATTTAAATAGAAGGCAGTCATGGCGCCATCTATTCTTTCCAAATTATATCAGATGATATAAAATCTAAAATTACACAATCATTTTAATATTCTATAGTAGTATCCTTTAATAACCAACAATTTTGTGCAAAAAAAAAAAAAAAGTAAATGTTGGAATTTGATTATATCAATTTTATAGATAGTAACAAAGAATTATGGAAATCCGGCCCCCCACCTACTATTCATTGCGCAAATTCCGCGGGGGGCCCAACCAGGCTGCAGCCTGACAATTTTGGTCTACAGTATTGGCTTCCATACACCTTTAAACTTCCTTGATCAAAACGCAAGGAAGATGGTAAAGGAAATTTTCTGGAATCATTGAACACCTGCTAAGGTCTCATTATAAAAAAGAAATGTTAAAAACAACCCCTTTTTTCAAAAAATATCAATAAATAAATCAGATACTCTCAAACTATTGTGAAAAAAAACTTTGACCGCTTTTTTTCCCATTCCGATGAACTTGAATGATTCAAAAAAGTACATTATTGCCCGAGTAATGGAACAAAAAAAAATTCGTCCGCCCCTTCCGCCCGTTAAGGTGTGGTTCTTCCACGCGGCCGTCGCATGCGACTAACCGCCCGTTTTAATCAGGTGGTTTCGACCGCGGCTCAAACTCGCGATAGAAAAATTATTGGGTGTAAAGGAATAATCTTTGGAAGAGCCGATGGGTGATCAGCAATATATTTATTATTAAAAAAAAAAAGAGGATGACGAAATCCTATTACAATTAGCCAACCTGAAACATAGCAATGCCCCTAAAAATCCAATATTTCAGCAAAGACAACAGAGTTGAATATCCAATAACCCCAGAGGAAAAAATAGCCATTGTATTAAGGTAAATATATCTGTACAGGATGTACCAAATTCCAGTCTTATCTTTAGGATCTCGGAAACTTAAAGAGATACGAGGTTGGTTAAATGAAGGCAAAGTTCCGCAAGATGATGCTAATCAAAATGCCACCTTAGAACTTTAAAATTTTCGAATACTTACTTTTGGAAAAAACCGCGATTTCGTTCTTATTTTTTTATGACTTTATTTGAATGGATGTAACAAAATAACTTTTACATTTCCATTGCTACTTTTTCTGTTCTACAAAATGTGTTATTAGATTTATACACCGACGTTTTTTTTCAATGTTTTACCCCCTGCCATAAAACCCCAAAACCTGTTTTTTTTAATTAAAAAAGCAATTTTCATAAGAAACCATATGTTAGAGAGAGTCAGACAATATTTTTTTGGGCAGGATCTTGGGAAAACATTAAACCCGATTTTTTTTGAAAAGTGCGAAACATCATTGGATTTGGGATCTTAAAAGCTCTTAAAATACGAATAAAAATCCAGGACCTCAAAAAAAAAAAAGAGTTTAAACTTTTTAACAATTACAAAAAACACCGGACATTCCACATAAAACAACACAAACAAAATATCAGTCGCAGCCCGACTGCGGGCTCCCCCTGCTTTTTCCCAGCAGTCTAGTCGCATCAATCGCATTCGTTGACAGCAGACGCATACGACGGCCGCTCGAACAAAACCAGGACATTTAAAAACATGAGTAGGAGTGCTTTGCGCCCAACGTAGTGCGATGCATGGGCGCCGCGTGGAAGGAAACATACCTTTATAAGTGAATCCATGAAGATAGCGGCATACTATCGGTAAGCGGCAGCTGAAATGAGGGGACTTTTGGGTTCCGCTATCTCGAAAACTATCGATTTTTCGAAAAAAAATATAGGGAACATTTTTTTGTAAATTACAGGATCTTCATTTTTTGTCTAAACAAAAATTCTCTAATTCGCATATTTTGGCAGATATGAGCGGGAAACCCATTTTTGGGACTTTTGGACACACATTCACAAAATATTAGTGAAATATATTGTCATAATTTCTTGTAACAATAAATTAAACAAAAAACTTGCCCTGTAAAACCCGCCAAGGGTCTGATTGGCTGTTAGTTTTAAAGCATCCAATCAAAAACCAAGTTGTAACTGCGAACAAATTAGGCTTTGTTGTTGGGTTTTTAAAATTTTATATTAAATCTTTTTATTTTTAAATAATATTTTTTAAAATTAGATGACTTTTTACAAAATCTTTTATATACCTTCTTTAATTTATGTTTTCACCAACAAATTCTTGTATTCGTTCGGTTACATCCATGTTTTTCTTCCAGAAGATTGTTGTTGTATACTTCAGCATAACCAAAATTAAAATTAAAAATTGATTAGCCTTTTTGATAGTAAAAAAGCGATCCTTAAAAAAAGACAAGAGTAAATTTCAATCAAGAAACCTAAAAGTATTTATTTTTTTCTGATTGGCATTTTAAAATACACCTGGATTTTCTTCTTTTAATATTTGGATATTACAAAACGCACGTTTTGGTGATAGTCCAAGGGTGATAAACTTAAGTTACCACCCTTGGTGATAGTCTACATTTTCCATTTGTTCTATGAATTGTCAATGTCAATTGAAATTTGAAATTAGAACTTTTTTTTAGTTGGTTTTGGAATTTGCCAATTTGTGGAATTTGTGTTTAAAATGAAAAGCTGGATTTATAGTTTGTGTATCCTTCCCACCGACCAATCAGTACGTTGGAACGAGAGAGAAAATTTATAGTGTGATTCTTCATTCTCTCGCACACTTGTACGCATTGCCAGCGTCAAGCCTGCCTCTAGAAGGTATATGCTCGTAGCAAATAACTTAACTTTTTTCGATTGACATTAAAATAATGCAATTTGATTTTCTTTTTTAATATTTGAATGTTACAAAACGCATGTTTTGATGTTGCCTACATTTTACATTCGTTTCGTTTCTTGAATTGCTGCCACATTGACGTTTGAAAAGAGTTTCATTTGTTGGCGTTCAAACACAAGCAAATTCAGTCGCAAAAAAAGCTTTTTGTTTAAATCTCAAATGTCGATTTGATAATCACAAAATGATAGTTTAGTTGTATGATTTCTCAATAGAGGGTACTACTAAATACAATTCCGTCAATAGAAATGCAAATCCTACAATTTAAAAAGCCATCACATCGATAAAAATGTATTTTTTAAAAATGTAAAAAAACCTTAAAACAAATGTTTAATAAGAACTTACGAAATTACTGTTAACATTTTCATAAGTATATTAAGTTAAACAGTAGTCTATTATTAGCTTTATTTCTAAAATTAAATGCAAAAAAAATTGATGACATCAGAGCCTTTTCATACGCAAACTGCCGCATGTTCCTTGCGCATTTGAAGAAACATTTCTTTGTTCGATTTTTTCAAAAAACATTTGAAACATCCGCAAATCAGGTGATTATTTTATAGATTTCTTCGTTGATTACACGAAGGATGTCGCTAAGGTCGGGAAAATGAAGATTATCGAATCTACAGTTCGGTCGTGCTCGTGTCGCACGTACGCAACGTGATTGGCCACGAATAAACCCGATCGGGTCAATGTCTGAGCATCGAGAAATTAATGGGAAGGTGAAGCCCGATCCGAGGAAGAAAAAATGGTTTAATAAGAAAATTAAAGTAGTGAAATGAAGTGTTCGTGTCCCGATTTCCTGTAAAAACTCTTTCTGCGCGAATAGACTGTCCGAAGGGGCGAAAAACCCGTCGAACGTAGTGCAAAGGGAAATGTGATAGGTGTATGGGATTTCGGGGACTTTAGTGCTTAGGAAGAATGAGCGGGCGACCAAGAACGACGTCCTTCGCCGAGGGCAATAAGCAGCCGTTGAATCCCCCTCTGGGAGGCATGAAAATTAGCAGTAAGTACCTGCACAAGTTACGTCTCAACTTATCTCTCCTGCCTGTGCGCACCAACATGGCCGCTCCTGTCAAAATTCGACCAAGTTCATTTGTTTCCACGGACACACAACCCGACCTCAAATTACCACCGAAATATGGAAAAATTGACCTTTTATAACCATGGCAAAGACCTCGTTGCGTATCCAAAAAAACATGCTTTTAATGAGCTTTAATTTGGCACCTGTCTGGTTAACATTTTTACCCCTTAATTTTACCTGTACGACCTATTTTAAATGGATTTCGTCATCTCTAATATCCCCTCAATTAATTGTTACAATTCTGCGTAATTTTCCATGCTTGTAAATTATTAATAACTCTGTGTATTCTCCATTAAACACTATATAGTGGATAGCCATTTTTCCATGCTCTAATTTTTAAGTAGGCCACTCCCAAAAACAGGCAGTTTTTAAAAAATAGTCGACTTTTTGTTTAGGATATCAATTTAATTTTTATTTCCAATTTAAGGATTGTAATATTGCTATTTTGTAGTTATTAAAATTCATTTTCTGCAAACTTTTTTCTTTTTGTTCAAAAATCAACTTTTTTTGAATACTAAAAAGAATCATATCTTTATTTGACTTTTTATGAAATTACTTAGTTTACATATTTTTGGTTTTATCTGATAAATAAGTGAATACTTTGCAGAACAATGAAAAACTGAAAACAGGGATTCACCAGTTTAGGAAATGGGGTATTTAGGTGGCAACCAGGGAAACCTTAGTTACCAGTGCATATTTTCAAAGTAACTTAAGTAACAAAAGGCAGAAGTGAGATTTTATTAACTTATATACTAAAAATATGTTCAAAAATAAGGTAATTTTTTACCTGATTTTTTACTTACCGGGCCCACGGCCGATTTTATTGAAATTTTGTATACAGGGGTTTTTTGGAGCGCTGATCACGAATCTGAAGCCAAATTTTGTCGGACTTTGATAGTTTTTAAGTTATAATGTCCCACTCGAACCTAACCTCATATCTGCACACTTATTGTTTTATACGATAAATTTAATTTTACCTTTATTTAACAATTATTTTTAATAAAAAAAGCACACAAGCACCAAAAATATCATTTTTACTTTAATAAACAACAGAATTGTCTAATTATTTTAGACAATTTTATGTTGGTACAGCAGAGACCCGCGAAACAATTGAATATGCTTCAAATTTATAAAGTAGGCCATTCAATTGTTTTGTGGGCCATTCAATTGTTTTGTGGGTCCCTGGTGTACCAACATAAAACAGTCTAAAATCTCTAGACAATTTTGTTGACATCTATAAAAGTAATAATAATATTTTTGTGAAGTGCTTTATGTGCTTTTTTATTAAAAACATTTGTGAAATGGTGAAAATAAATTTATCTTATAAAAAAGTGTATTTCCATAAAAACTTCCATTTTGGGTGTAATCAGTTTTAAGGAGAAGGAATTTTAGGAAAGTTCTGCAGTTTAGGTTCAAGTGGGGCGATTACTTAAAAACTAGCAGAGTCTGACAAAATTTGACTTTGGATTCGTGATTAGAGCCCCAAAAAACTCATGTATACAAACTTTTAATAAAATCGGCCGAGGGCCCGGTAAGTAAAAAATTATCAAAAATAATTTATAGAAATATGTTATATATAATTATATTATATTACATATTTAGGTGTCCAATACTTTGACACTTCCTTCTAAACCAAGAGAAATTTAAGTAAGGCTAAAAAATTATTTTTTTTAAATGTAACTTACATAACTTTGTGGAAACATATCTATTCCTTTTACGATTTTGACCAAATTTGGTATACGGAGGTTTTTTAATCTGAAAAAATATTTTTGGCAAAGTTTGTTTTCAGATATTCATCATCAAAGTTAAAAATCAAACTAACCTTATTTACCCTATTTCTTCCTTTTTTTTGCACAGAATTCTTGATTTTTACACTAAATATTTCACAAACACTTTTTAAAAATTTGTTTGTGTATTTATTTTACACCTTTTTTCCATTTAATTGCAAACCTCCACTTTCACACGCCCCAACGTGGCTGCAACCATGTAGACACTAGCGGTTTTATAAGCAAAAATGGCCGCTGCCTTTGAACTTGAAAGTTAGCAATTTAATGGAAAAAAGGTGTAAAATAAATAAAAATACAAGTTTTTAAAGGTGTTCATAAAATATTATTTGCCACTTTAGTGTAAAAATCAGGAATTGTATACAAAAAGAAGGGGGAATATAGTAAAAATGAGGTTAGTTTGATTTTCAAATTTGATGATGAATATCTCGAGAACGAAACGTTGCCGAAAAACTATTTTTTAAAATTCGTAATCAGCGTCCAAAAAACCCCCGTAAACCAAATTTGTTTATTTTTACAGAATATTCTCATTTAGATATTCTTAAAAAAAAAAAAAAAATTGAATTTTCACTTTCAAAACCAAGTGGAAAATTTTCAAAATTAAATTGTGTTTAGTGAGCACTTTTGAGAATAAAAATCTTATTTTTGAAAGTTTTTTATTGAAAATAATTAAATTGTTGTAAAAAATTGTTTGTTCTGTAAAAAATAAGTTTTTTTATTAAAAAATCATTCAGTTTGGGTGTAATCGGTTCAAAGAAAAAATAATTTTCAGTGCAATTTTAAAGTTAAGTAAAAGTAACCTAAAAATTAGGAATGCCTGTAAGAGCCCCAAAAAATCTACCGGCATAAAAAAAATCAGCAGTTTTACATCTACTAATTACCAATGATATCCAATGAGACCATATGAAATAATATATATGATTTATAATAATTCTAATATTTGCTTATTTTGTGATGTATAAATTATCTTTTTATAATAAATATTTTTAAATGTCGTTACGAAATAACAAATACTGCTATTACTTATGACATAATTTTATTTTATTTATCTTTTTAAAATGATTGTCCACCAACATTTAATGTTTTTATCACAGTTGTCTGTAAGCAGAAATTATGACAAAGAACCAAAATGGTTTTTTCCAGCATTGAAATTTTTTCTATTCCCCATATATACATTTTAAAGGCATTTAAGGGGGGTTAAGGCTAAAAAATCGTTTTTTTTGTCTTTGCTTAAAGTTAAACATCTCAAGAATATACACCCAAAATTTAAAGTCGATCAGAGCAAAACTCCCGAAGTTATTGACTAATTAGTCTCTCTCTTTTAAAAAAAGTCTTCCCTTATCAAAAATATTAAAATTTTAAACGCATTTATTTTGAAATTACTTTTTAAAAGACCGTAATCACTGCCATTTAAAAACTACATTATCAATTAATTTCAAACTTGGTACACATTTTCTCCATGTAATATACCTCCCCCCGTTCCGTTTGGATTTTTTTTAATGTAAGGGGTTTTTTATACCCCTAAAATGGCGTAGGATTTTTGTAAAAATTCGCAGTTCTCACTTTGAATGACCACCAAAAATTTTAAAATGAAAAAAAAAACTATACTTTATGTCCAAAATTTCTGTCAATGACGCATCGCTCGCTTTTAGAGTGCCCCGGGTTGTGTGGGATCAGGGGAATCAATTCCAGTGGCGTATGCATTTTAGAAAATAAATGATAAAATTTCGTCAAAACATGAAAATATTTTTTACAAGCAAAAATTATTTTCTCACATTTTCATCAACCCTTTAAATTAGTAACAAGCCTATATTATTTTGGTATTATTCGGATTAATGAAAAATTTAATTTTTTTGCTTAATTTTGCACACCTCCTATTTTTAGGTCATAGAACACAAATTTGAGTTTTTTTGGCTATTTTTCAACGTTTTTCCAAAAAAAAATACATTTTTTACTTTAATTTTACCTTCTCTGATTTTATTTTGCTACATGAAAAAAATAATAAAATTTTAGTCTTAACATAAATTAAAAAAGATGTAAAAGCAGAACGATAGACAATCCAAGTTACACCGACTTGCCAATTCACCACCGATCTTGCAATCTCAATATTAAATACGATATTCACATGCATTGCTTCATTAAAAATATCCACTATATAAGGAACACGAAAGCTCTGAGATCATCAGCTTGTAGAATCCAATAACAACTATTTCGGGTCTTTCGTGTTCCATATTTAGGATTTCCATATCGAGAATATTTTTGATCAAACATTGGGTTGAGCAAGCAAGGTTCGCATACCTTATAAAAATGTCATAAAGAAAACTATTACAACCTGGTAACAGGTCAACATTTTTAAATTTCGAGTTGAATTGGGCGTAAACGTTTTACCTACTTTTTATTGAAAATTAAGGTTTTTTCCTTACTTTTTAAGTGTTTTTTTTTAATATTAACATAGTATGAGTTTTTTAAATATGTTTTCGTGCAAATGACAGAATTTAAAGGAATATGTTGTAAAATGGAATTAAACAATTCAATTATTATTATTTTTTAAATACTATAAGAGGCAGCCAAAAACAGCTTCTGATTCATGTTTAACAATCGAAAAGTAAAAAGTGTGCAAAAAAATAGCGAAAAAATCGCATTTTCCAGTATCCGCATAATTACTAATATTGATTTTTTTTGCCTTTTAAAACTGTGAATACCGTATGCGAATTAACTTTTGTTAAAGTTGCATATATCTCTGCAGCATCCAAAGTGGTTAGTTCTGGATTTCGTTCGAATCCAATGGTAAACATTTTTAACCATTATTCGTTCTTTTAAGTTAACTGAGTTTTTTTATAGGCGGATAACTAGTTAAAGGTTGGTTAATATTCATACTTTACAGAATTAAAAGCACTTAACAACACTAAATCTTTATATACAATTATATACACTCAATAAGATAAACTATTATAAAATTGGCACAAAACAATATCTATATACTACAATTATTAGAAATTTATAATATTTAGAAAATACCCTGTATAGCAATTAAAATTTAAACTTACAAAATCTATAATAACTAAATAAAATCATCGAACAGCACGAAAACTCTGTCGATACGCTTATTTTCAAGTCTCTTCAAGTTGTAAACTAAGGAATGTGTGTTGCCACTTTTATTGTGATAAGCGATGATTTCAATACATATTGGCGTGCTATTTTAAGTGCGATCGCTGGCTGGTAACTTATTTTCGCGAATTATGACAACGTGGCGATGAAACTTTTGGCCGGTTCACTGTTATTTGAGCGGAAAAGTATATCATAGGCTTAAAAATCATTTACTAGTGTTAGATTTTTATTCAGCCGCTTCGTCGGTTGGGTGGCCGGTATTAAATGAGTCACTGACAGAAATTTTGGACTTTAGGTATAGAAAACATTGGGAAGGGGGAGGTTTTAATGATACTTCGACTAAATTCTTATGGATTTTGATTTACAATAATTTTCAGCTGAGATACAGTGATTACCGCAAATCGTCTATTTTTAAAGACGTCCTGGAAAAAGCTCAATTATTATTTTTTTTCACAAAAAAAATTATAGAATGTTGTTGAAACCCTACTTAATAATGTAATATTTTCAGTAAAAGTGGTCAAGAGAAATAGCTGGAAATTATTTTGAAGTTTCTGAAATGGCCGCTAGAGGGCGTAACTGCAATCTTGAATCTAAAAAAGTGATGTTTCTGTGAATTTTGCTATATTAACCTAACAAAAAATACCTGATTTTTAAAGTTGAGGATAATTTAAACCTTTTTTGTTCGACGGTTTTTGATGTATCTCTAAAAATAAAGTGGTGGGGGGTATTTAAAAGTTTCCGTAAAAAAATACATCATTGTAATTGGGATTATAACTGCTTCAAAAAAAAAAAATGCAATGAACAATTGAGTGCCGTATTTAAAATAATAAAGTTGATGATGGTTTAACGAAAACGAAACGTCGTACCAAAAATCTCCTAACGCTGTTTTGTAGAGTGGCCATGAAAAAATGTCTTTATTTTCCATATCTCTTTAAATAACGTCAGAAAAAAAAACGAAATCGGCAAATTTTGTTTTTTTCGGATTTCTCCGGAAGTACTCGGAATTTTACAACTTTCTAAACGGCATGTTGTTAGCACCTAAATGCGCAACTTTTCAATAATATAACCGACTTTGTATCTCTTCCGGTTCAAGATCCCCATGCATGTACTTGAATCTGTGGCACCTGTGTAAGGATGATCACGTGACTTTTAGCTGTCAAATTTGTTTTTTTTTTTCAGAAAATCCAAAATGAAGCATTATTTTTCAAAATTTCGAAAAATTGTATTGGCATGTTGCAAAATATATTTTGGGGACAGCTAAATTGATTGCAGCGCTCGCTGTGGTCAAATTTTTCGATAAATCATGCACCCAATTATCCATGGATATGTCTTCATCCCTAAAAGTTAATTAAATTAAAAAAAAACGTGAAAACCTTTAGAAAACTTTTGCTGATTTTGTAAGACCATATTAATTACATACCCTTTCACTTTCCTAGGAGGAGTCTCAAGTAAAGTGGAGTCAGAGCTAAAAAATACAGTTGTATTAATTAAGTTAAAAAATGAATAGGTCAAAAAGATGTACTTGTTTTAAACATAAAAGCTCAAACGTTATTAGATAGACCTACACCAAAAAAATGATGTGTTTTTTAAATCAAGAACCAAAGTTTACGAAGATTCGTAAATATACAAAACAACGTTAACAATAATTTGAATGCATTAGTCTATAATAATTACCTTCCATCAACAGATTGATTGTCAAATATATGATGTAAAATTTTTGGGATGGCTCCAGGCCTTAAATATTTGCTATTGTTTACCTTAATCAAAATCTCCTGTGGATCAAAATGGTCTGAGCATAGCACAGGGTGCTTTGGTAAATGTTGTCCCTCTTCAATTCCCACAAGAGAAAACCAAATGTTTCTTGTTATTGGATCTGAGGAAACCTAAAATATTAGAAGATCCTTTTGTATAATGTATAATTTTTCCCACAATATTATAAACCTACTCAAAAACTAATAAATTCGATAATATTCTAATAAAAATAATAAAACAAGTACAATGCATAAATAACCTTTGGTCTAGTTACTTTCCTTCAGGTTATTGTAAATCTACCCACTGATCTTGGTAAAAACATCGCCTACAAACAGAACCTAACTTACCTATGAAAAGACACATCTTCGTGTAAATAGTCCAATTTTTACACAAACACATTCACGCACCATTTTAGGTTTTTAATATAACTTTGTAAATAGTTTTAACAGATAGTTTTAATAAAAACACCACAAAACACTTAAAAAATCCAAGGCAACGTCGCACTACACCTAATCAGGTTCATTCCATTTATCAACGGCCGGTTGTAAAATTCCTACGCGCGTTGAAGCGGCATTTATGCCATATTCCCTGCGAAATTCCTTTGCGGACGAAATGTAGCAATGCGAAACGTATTTAACCAAATAAAAATAAATAAAAATGGTTTATGTAGCAAAATTATCTTTAAATTATTTATTTTT
Organism: Listronotus oregonensis; assembly: GCA_019359885.1. NCBI lineage: Eukaryota > Metazoa > Arthropoda > Insecta > Coleoptera > Curculionidae > Listronotus > Listronotus oregonensis. The sequence continues at coordinate 36,587 of JAHBCN010008278.1, forward strand.
TAAAGCCAAATCTAGTAATCTATTTATTTTTATGCCCATTTTTTATTATAAATATAGAACTTAAAGGCAATTTTATTTAGAAATGTTTAAATTCACTTCAAGCTGGCAACAGATTTTATCGACTTTAGTTAGCATTACGTCCTTTTTCAATGTCTGACCGTAAGTTCTTGTTTATCGTGGGGGATTTGGGTATACCTTAAAAAAATCATGAAAACTCGATTTATTGATTATAACTCGCAAAGTATTGCATTTAGGCAAAAAGATCATACAACCTAAATTAAAGGTTCCGTAAAAATACATAATTTTCGTCATATAAAATTTCTTGTAGCTTTTACAGTTTTTGAGATATTGACGTATAAAATTTTTTTTGGCCTAAATTTTGGTAAGGAACAAGATACCGGGATATGGTTTTCGCGAGCTTGTTTAAGCATCTTTTAGCTACTTTTTTATGAGAAAAAATACCAATGCATTTAATTTTTTGTGAGAAAATTAACCATTTCTCTCGAAATTTCGAAAAAAGCCCAGTAGCGGCGACATGTAAATATAACACAACTTAAAATAATATAACATTTATAGCCCAAGAATAGCTCTTTTAAACCAGCCCAAGTTTATTAAAATCGGCTTAGCCGTTTCGAAGATACAGGGTGTTTTTTTTACGGAAACCTTTAAGTTCCCCCACCACTTTATTTTTACAGATACAGCAAAAATTGTCAAACAAAAAATGTTTTAATTATGTTCGAGTTTAAAGATCAGGTATTTTTTTGTTAGGTTAATAAGCAAAATTCACACAAACATCACTTTTTTAGAATCAACATTGCAGTTACGCCCCCTAGCGGCCATTTCAGAAACTTGAAAATAATTTCCAGCTATTTCTCTTGACCACTTTTACTAAAAATATTTTTCCCAACGCTGTGCGATAAACATTTTCTGAGATACAGCCGCCGTCCTTTCTTGTTTGGACACCCGGTATACAACACAAGAGGTCTGTTCGTTATTCAGTTTTATTTTACACGATTTTACACTTTTTGGACCCACCTAGTCCTAAAATACGCCTTCCATAAGAGCGATTACACAAAAAAAATAGTGTACAGGGTCTTTGATTATATTTACGTGGCTTCTGGAGCCTTTATTTTTGAAGACAGAAAAAATGTTTTACATAAAAGTTGTAGGTTTTTTTCCATATTATCTTTTGAAATTTCAGTAAAAAAATATCGCAATAAAAAATGGAAAAATTTTAGTCAACTTCAACTTTTTTAAATGGAACACCCTGTATATTATGCGCTACAATAAAAGATTTTTTCTGATTTCAAATATAACATTGAATATTTGGATGAACAATTTTTGAGATATTTAAGCCTAAAATATAAATAAATTGAAAAAAAAATCATATTAGTAACAAGAAAGCTATGAAAACAATAAAATTGTTTTAATAAATTTGACGTATTAATATTTTAAAAAGTTGAAATTTATCATTTTAACTATTAAAAGTAGTTTGTATTGCTTTTTTGTCGATGGGCTATTCAGAAGAACAAAAAATCTCTATTATGCGTCTTTTTATGCTAACAATAATAATGTGACGACAGTGCAAAGGGAATATTGCTTATTATATTCTTAACAACGGGTACCATCTATAGATACTTTTAAATACATAGTAAGAAAGTTTATTAAACGAAAAGGCTTTAAAATGAAGAAAAGGACTGCAGCACGACATGAAAACAAGGTTTTGGATATCCTCCTTTTTTCAGGATAAATATTATACTTTTTCTATTGGACTTGACTAACTACTTTTAATAATTTTAAAAAATCCCGACATATCAATCTCGGTGGGCATCTGAACTTAATAAAACAGATTAAAAATTTATTTTAACCTTAAAATTTTACAAATTTTATCCTTATAAATTTATGTCCGTTTGAATTCCTGAACAAAACATGGCCATAACTATGCATTGGAAATAGCTAGGTTTATGCGCAGGATCCAAAGTTTTTAAATAAAATTCTATTCACCCCCAAGTCTTCCTTCACTTTAGCAGAATGTTTAATCACAAAAATGAACATTATGGTTCCAGAAAAAACCCTCACCAAATTCAGCAACATAACAATTGTATTGTTTTCTTTCTTGATCTAATATGAAACTTTTTTGTAATTTATTAATAATTTAACCTAAAATATCTCAAAAATGGTTCATCCAAATTCTAATGTATATAGGTATTTAAAATCGAAAAAAAGTCTTTTGTTTGCGCATAATATAAGGGCGTTTTTATAAAAAGAGGTTGAGGTTGCCTATTTTCCATTTTTTTATTGCGATATTTTTTACGTAGTTTTAAAAGATAATATGGAAAAACCTCAATTTTTATATAAAACATTTTTTTTTCCCAAAAATAAAGGTCCCAAAAGCCACGTAAATATAATCAAAGACCCTGTACACTGTTTCTTAATAACAGACATACCTAGTAAACTTTTAAAAATCATTTTAACACAACATTTAATGCATGGCTTTCCTACATGACAGATATCGACAATGTTTTATGCACTATTTGATTATTAATATCTTGCCTCACAGACGATAGGAAAATTTTTTTTTTTTCATTAGATAGAAGACACTTATTATTACTATATTTCAATTTCAATTAATTCTTAAAAAAAGCCTTTTACGAGTGACCTATATAAAATCGTAATTACGCCAAAACTACTTTTTTCTAAGATATTTGGTGGGATGGTCCTTTCAAAGGCAAAAGGAACGGATTTGGGGTGTTTTTAGTAAAATATATTTAAGCAACGTGTATCGGAAAAAAAGGACGTACTATACATTTCCGTCCGACGTAACTATAACCACTACCAAATTTAAAAAACTGTAGAAAAACGCAATTAAACTTGCGACAGCCAATTTAGCCGACGCGCTAATTGAACGTCATTTAAAAATGTTACCGTAAAAAAGAGAGAACAAATTTAGCCTGACAAGTGCCCTTCGGTTCGGTTTAATAAGGCCGGAAAAATAAATAAAATGGCGTT
>JAHBCN010008279.1:0-39575 GCA_019359885.1 Listronotus oregonensis
TTTAACCCTTTATAGGATACTGGTCGATATTTTAACCATCTTAAAAAAAATATTTTCTAAACAGACACCGGTTCAATAATTGGCCAGATATCTAGTATGTATGTATCTTGACGGTTACTGGTCGAATATGATACCACTTGTTGCTGCGGCGCGAGATGCGCATCAACTGGTTAAAATTTCGACCAGCGTTCGTACCGGGAAATTTCTACCGCAGCTGTGTTTATAAAGTGGTTGTAGAAAAGTCTTATTTTTTATGTAAAAACAAAGTAAATTTATTTTCCAAACATATTGGTAAGTACAATAAAATGTCAAGGATTGTTGGAATGTTGTTAGATCTTACATGAGGTTTTGGGAAAAGATAATATTTGCAATTTATTTTTTATAACCTCAAATATTGAAAACGTAAATAAATTGTTAGCGATTTTTGTGATCCCCATTGTTATGCCGACTTATAAATTTTTATATTTTTTTCGTTTCCTTATACTAACTTATCTATTATTTAGCACTCACAGTCAGTTGCGCAGCTGGGGATAAATGGAGGGGTATTTTATTCTGTGGCGCACATTTATATATAAGTTTTTATTATTTTGCCGCCTTTGGTGTCCCGTCCGCCTTCAAAGGCTAACTAAGGCCCGATTTTATAAGTATGGTTTAAACTTCAACCTACGTTAAAATACGTGTGTTACAGGTCTAGTTAAACATTGGTTGGAGTTTAAACCATACTTATAAAATCGGGCCTAAGTGACTAATCTATATCATTTTGCACTGTTATGAGTTGGGTGATAAAAAACACTTTTCTTTTAGGATAAGTATGGCATCTAAAGACAAAATTATTGTGGGATCTAATGGCAAAATAAATATTGAGGAACTATCGACTGCCGATCCAAACGATGTATTTAACTTTTTGGATGGCATATCAGAAAGTCAGGCAATTGATTCTGATATAGGAGGAGACTCAGACGCTGATGATCAAGTTACTTCTAAACGTCCATCTACAGCGTCTACATCCGGAATAACAAAAAGGAGTCGTAAAGAAATTAATGAATATTCCGATTTCGATAGCGACGATTCATTGGTTGACCCAGACTACGTACCATCAAATAAGGGCAAGCACACTAGACGGTTGTCTTCATCCTCGGATGAAGAAGATGTACTACAGGGCAGCCGACAAGATTCCAGTACACCTCTAGTATCAAGTCAGTTTACTGAATACAACTGGAAAAAATCTCCTTACCTTCCCCATATTTTCGAAGCGGTATCTTTTGTCGATTCTTCGGGTCCACAAATAGCAACGAGCGATTCTCCACTAGAAATTTTTTTAGAAATTTTTGGAGAAGATCTTTTAGTTATAATCGTTACCGAATCTAACCGTTATGCTCAGCAAAACGGAATAACATTAGATTTGACACTAGATGAGCTAAAGGCATTTATTGGCATGTTGGTTATTATGGGCTTCAATTCCTTGCCAAGTTTACGTCTGTATTGGTCTACAGACAAAAATTTTCATTCAGCTAGAATATCCGATATCATGTCTCTAAAAAGATTTTTAAAAATTTTGAGATATTTACATCTCAATGACAACCAGAACATGCCTAAAAGGGGAGACCCAGACTTTGACAAATTGTACAAAGTAAAACCCTTGATTTCCTATCTAAAAGAAAGTTTTCTGAAGGCATACAGTCCAAGCAGGAATTTATCGGTGGATGAAAGCATGATTGCTTTTAAAGGCAGGACTCACCTAAAGCAATACATGCCAATGAAGCCCATAAAAAGGGGCATAAAAGTATGGGCTTTAGCATGCGCTGACACTGGTTATTTGCTCAATTTTTCGGTGTATGAAGGCAAAAAGGATAGTGATGAAGAGGGGTCTCTAGGAGAAAAAACTGTGTTGGAATTAACTCAGCCTTTTGTAGGAAAGTATTATTGTGTTTATTTTGATAACTTCTTCACTAGTTTTTCATTGCTTTCCAAGCTTCTTGACCGCAAGCTGTTTGGTTGTGGAACCATAAGAGTCAACAGGAAAAATTTTCCTAGCGATGCACTGATGCCTGACAAAAATCTACAAACTGGTGAGTCTGACAGTGTAGGCACAAGTAACATAACTGTAGATAAATGGAAGGATAGAGGAAAAAAATGTGTAGTTATTGCTAGTACCATACATAAGGCAACAGAAAAATCGACAGTTGAGCGCATGACTAAAGAAGGAGTAAAACACACAGTTGAATGCCCAAAGAGTGTTGCTGATTACAACCGAAACATGGGTGGAGTTGATCTTTTCGACCAACTTCACTCCTGTTATGGGATTGCTTGGAAGTCCCGCAGATGGTGGTTAAAAATATTATACTATCTTATTGATGCCAGTATCGTAAACTCATACATAATATACAAGACAACAGTTTTGAAAAGACAGCCCCGAGTCAAACCGGAAACACATCTTAACTTTAGAAGCATCCTAGCAAATCAGCTAATAAGCGACTTTTCGTCCAGAAAAAAACAAGGTTCCTGGTTAGTAATAGGAAAAAATAAAATGAAAAAAACAGAGGGTAGGGCAGTTACTGTCGAAAATAGTATTCGGCTGTCAAATGTTGGCGATCACTTGCCCACAAATACCACATCAAGAAGATGTGCTAGATGCAGCACTGAAAAGAAACCAAAAAGGTCAAATGTAGCTTGCACGAAATGCGAAGTGGCACTGTGCATACCGTGTTTCGCGCCTTTTCACAATAAATAAATATTATATTTTTAAAAACTGTTATTACTTTTACTTATGTGTTATTTCTTATGATAATTATTATATTATGTTTTAAATAAATAAACAAAATTTTCTATCATATTGAAAATTGTATTTATTCTAATAACCTTCAAGTGGTTGATTATACGACCAGCATTCGCATGGAAAAATAATTTGCATAAACGGATACTGGTCGAAATATAGACCTTCTCAGAAAAAATATAAAAACACATATTTTTCTTTTAATCTATAAACTTTTGTGAATCTATTCCTAAAATAAATAATACCTACTAAGCAAAAACCTATAATTAAAAATGTAATAATTTGCCCTATAAAGGGTTAAGAGTGTCATACCAGATAGGGAGGACTGGAAAGAAGGCCCTCCAATCAAAGCCAATCATATCTGTTATACAGATGGCTCCAAGACCAACAAGGGAGTAGGAGCTGGCATCTATGGAGACAAGCCTAGAGAAAAGATAACCTTAAGTCTTGGTCGCACGCCACGGTTTTCCAAGGAAAATCACAGCAATAATGCTGCTGATTAAAGAAAAAGGGAGTAAAGGAAAACACATCGTCATTTACTCAGACAGCCAGCAGCCCTCAAGGCCATAAGTTCTCCAAAAATTAATTCCAAACTAGTGGGGACTGTATACGGGCCCTGGAAAAAGTCGGCTTGGCAAACAAACTTACGGTAGCCTGGGTACCAGGCCACGAGGGCCACCCAGGTCACGAAGAGGCCGACGACCTAGCCAAAAGAGGATCAGCCATGGAAATGATAGGCCATGAGCCATTCTGTGGAATCTTGGCAGGCCTCTTTAAAGCATCTATTAAGAGCAGGGTAGACAGAGAGTTTCAAAGCTGGTGGGTCCAAACATCAGGATAACGAAGGCAAAGCAGTTCATTAAGACCTGCTCGGCCAAGTTTACCTCGGATCTACTGAGCCACAGTCGTAAAGTCGTAAAGATAACGGTAGGTCAACTAACAGGACATTGCAAACTTAACAAGCACCTGGAAAGAATAGGCCTGGTGGAGGATAGCCTGTGTAGGTTCTGCCAGGAGGCTGAAGAAACAGCCGTACATGTGTGGTGCCACTGCGAAGCACTATGTAGGCTTAGCTTTACTAGGCTTGGTGAGGAAAAGCCAAAACCGGCAAGATATATGGAGTGGCCAGTGTCAAGTCTAGTAAAGAAGACGGGCCTGGACAAAGTCCTCTAAAGAACAATAGGAGAAACCACAATAAATCTGGTAAGGTTGCAGTGGTGGAGGTCATTTTTGCCATCCCCCGCTCAAATAATCTAATCTAATCCAATATAATCTAATCTAACATAAGAGTAACACAATAAATAAGAAAAACGTTTTTTTTTAGCTATTAAATATTTGAAAATATATGAAATACATAAAATATTTCAATAGAAATGTATGAAATTAGTGTTTTGCTTTTTCCAATGTGTAAACGTTTTTAACAATCGTCACGCAGAGATTATGATAATAATACCTAAGTACTAATGGATCATTATTACTTGGTATATCGTACAGGGGCATTTTATTAGGGTCCTATACATGTTCTCAGAAACTGCAGACTTTTGAGAAAAAAAGTTTGGACAAAAGTTTCTTGGAATAATTTATGCTTTTAATTAATTTCACTTTCACATATACAGGGTGTTGGCGACCGGTGTTCACTTCCTTATTTTAAATGGGGCACCCTATATATTATTATATATTTATATAGCGCCTTCAAAGACGAGTTCAACGACATGTAACAGTATGGGTCTGTGTCTCGACGTTTCGGATTTATTGAAGTTTTTCTTTAATTTTTGACCTATTTTTAAATTAATACAAATACGGTAAATTTTCCCTTTTTTTAAAATTTGTTCACGTAAAATTACAAAAGCCTATTTATCTATATACCTGGCAATTTTTTTATTTTAAAAATTACACTGTTTGCCATGTTTTTCTATCGTAAAATTTTTGAGTTTTTAATATATATATATATATATTATATATATATATATATATATATATATATATATATATATATATATATATATATATATATATATATATATATATATATATATATATATATATATATATATATATATATATATATATATATATATATATATTTTATATATATATATATATATATATATATATATATATATATATATATATATATATATATATATATACATATAATATTAAAAGACCTTTTCAACGATGTATAACAACATGGGTCTGAGATCACCGTTTCGAACTTATGGATGATTGTCTTCAGGAAAAATAATATTTTTCTTTTTCCAACCACACTACATCCTGTATACTTAATATTATGAATCAGTACAATAAATTTGGTTTAAGATGAGTTAACCAAATATCCTAGATTAAATTATAATTTAAAGTATACAGGGTGTAGTGTGGTTGGAAAAATATGATTTTTTCTGAAGACAATCATCCATAAGTTCGAAACGGTGACTCGCAGACCCATGCTGTTATACATCGTTGAAAAGGTCTTTTAATTCTTTATATAGATTTGGTATTATAATCAGGGGATTGCATTTAAAAAACTCAAGAAATTTTACGATGTACAAAACATGGCAACACTGTAACATTTTTAAAATTAAAAAAAAAATGCCAGCTAATATAGATAAAATAGGCTTTTGTAATTCTCTTTACATCAACAAATTTTTAAAAAATGAATATTTACCGTATTTGTATTAATTTAAAAATAGGTCAAAAATTAAAGAAAAACTTCAATACATCCGAAACGTCGCGACACAGACCCACACTATTTAATATCATTGAACTCGTCTTTGGAGGCGCTATCTAAATATATAATAATATAAAGGGTGTCCCATTTAAAATAAGGAAGTGAACACTGGTTGCCAATACAATGAACACCCTGTATATGTGAAAGTGGAATTAATTAAAAGCATAAATTAATTTAAGAAACTTTTGTCCGAATTTTTTTTTCACAAAAATTTGCAGTTTCTGAGAAAATGTATAGGACCCTAATAAAATGCCCACCCTGTACATATTTCCTTATGCTGTTTAAATAACATTTAGTTACTTTTTAAAGTTGTGAAACACGGAGCAGTGTAAACCTGGGGATGTTATTGTTTTAATTTATGTGGTATGTCATCACTAACATATAGTATAGTAATCAATAATTTTTCGTGTAAAATGTCCAAAAAACAACATTAAGGTTAAAGCAATTTATTTATCTTACATATGCTTATTTACAAAATTAAGTAGTAATTTACACTACTTTTTACTTTTAATGTACAATTAATCGAATTAAGAAACAACTACATAACGCTTTTTAAAAATAGAGGATAGGATAAGTATTAAATAGTTTTAGTTGGTTTACAGAAACCGTATTAACATGAATTATCTTTACATTCTTAATATAACTTTCTTTGTGAGCTTTATTTTACTTATAATAAAGTTATATGTGAAATTAACTACAGGAATATGCAAAAGTAATGTTTATCTTAATGGAAAAACTGCTATAATTACTGGTGCTAATAATGGTAAGTTTTTTGTTATTTTTATCTTAGCACAGCTTTGCCGCATCCAATTTCATTTCGTGCATCTTCTGGTATCTTCGATATGAGTTCAAATCTCACGGAATTCAGTGGTAGAATACTTTAACTAAAAAAAATAGAATCAGACGCCTTTGTCGCGTTGAAACACGCCTTTTTTTCAGATCAGAAATTAAGCAAGGAGAAGCCCACGTGCTGTTGTGTATGGTTCGGATTCCACGTTAAAGTGTAGGTATCTAGATGAAATCACTTAGACGTTAATGGGGGTAGTTTAGAGGTTGTAGTTATTTGTATAGAATCAGGGGTGCCTGTACGTCGTTATCTAAAAAGTGACGTGAAATGCAGTATCTGCATCTTTCAGTGCTTTGACAATGTTCGTGAAAATGCGTTTTATGACTTCGTGCGCTTTCCTGAATATAAAAAAGTATATAGGTACCTATGTAATACAGTGTGGTCATTTAAGTATGCAACATATGGGATTTTTCTTTATTAATTGCACGATCAAAATACAAATATTGCGGAAAGTTGGTGCATGTTCAATAATCATATTAGATGCACTTAGAATAGTTGCAAATCAAACAGTATACAGGGTAGGTCAAAAAATATAAAAATTGTAGAGGGGTAAAGTACCCTTATTTAGGTGTTAAGAATTAAAAGTTATGTCTAAATACCAAAACATAGCCTTCTAAGAATTTTTTTTTTGAAAAACCTCTAAATTTTTTCGCATAACTTTGTTCAAATTCAAACATATTTGTAACATTACCATATATTTTTAATTTTTAAGGAAATCTCAAACTTCATGTTTGTTGCAACGATATTAATCACAACTTTAAAATTTTACGAAAATTCTTTTTAATAAGATAAAACATTAGATATGATAATATACATATCAAAAAACGCTCACCTAAAGTGCAAAATTTTATTTTAAATGTTTATTAATAATAATAATAATAATAATAATAATAAACAATCTTTATTTCAAAAGTATGTTTCACCATAAGGTTAAAACATAAAAGGAAATAACGTCACACAAAAAATACAATAATACTGCCATGTTACCTACAAAAAAACACATATTTACATAAATATCTACAAATTTCTAACAAATTCAAAATATTCGGCGACAGTGTAGGGTTCTATAGTTACTAACAAATTAAACAATTTTTTTTCAACCTATTAATATTATCAATTGCCTTTATGTCCATAGGCAAGTAGTTAAAGAACTTTATACAATTATAGTACGCTCCATTTTCAGTAATTGTTAATCTATGTCTAGGATAAATATAGTTTATATTTCTGGACGAATATGCATTTAGTGGAAAACTCCCCTAAAATAAGTTTCTGTTTTTATACAGAAATAATATGCACTCCTGTATGAAAATTGCAGTCACAGTCAACAGTCTACTACACCCAAAAACTTTGTCTTTCCCTTCAAGCCCAGAGAATCATCTTCAAGTTTTATTATATTTGGTTCATCTATTCGTGACCTGTTGGTTTTAAATACAATGGCATTTGTTTTACTACTATTCATGATGAGTTTATTTTTTGTAAACCAGTCGCCTGCCTGCAGCATTATATTTTTTGTTTTTATTTTAAGATTAAGCACATTGCCATCATTCACCAACACGCTTGTATCATCTGCATAATTTGTTAGTTGACAAAAATCTTCATAACTTTTAGATATTTCTGTAATATTATTCAAATATATTATAAAGAGAATGGGTCCCAAGACACTGCCCTGCGGTACTTCAACCTGAATTGAGATTTCATCAGATAAATATTTTTGGTTTTCGTTTCTTAATAACACTTGTTGTTTTCTTCCAGTCAGGTAAGATCTAATTAATTCCAAGGGTGTTCCTCTTACTCCATAAGAGTTTAATTTTTCTAACAACATTTTAACATTTAAAGTATCATAAGCCTTAGATAAATCTAGAAACAGCCCTAATGGAACTTTCCCCTCTTCCAAAGAATTAATAATGTACTGTACAAATTGAAATACCGCAGTCAGCGTGGACCTTCCGTTTATGTATCCATGTTGGATGGAACTTAACAAATTATTTGAGACAAAAACTCCATTAAACGTCTAGATGTGATGGTTTCAAGCAACTTAGAAAATGATGGCAATAAGCTAATGGGTCTGTAACTTTCAATTTTTGAATCATCTCCTTTCTTAAAAACTGGTACAACCAGTGCATTTTTGAGACCATCCGGAAAGATACCACATTTTAGGGAATTATTAAATATGTGACAAAGGGGTTGTGCAATTTGCGTTATAACATGTTTTAATAGATTCGATGATATTTCATCATGTCCACTACTTTGTTTGTTTTTAAGTTTTTTAACAATTTCAAGAATTTCTTTGAGGTCTGTTAGACGCATTTTAAGTGACTTTTTATTATATTCTATGCTTGAACTGAAAGGTGTGTGCTGCAGATTATTAAGCAAATCTGGAGCAGCATTTACAAAAAAAGTGTTTAAATTGTTGGCCACATACTTTAAATCTCCTTTTACTTTAATTTGTGTTTTAGATATATGTTTCCCTTTTATTTCATTGACGACAGACCAGGTACTCTTTGTTTTGTTATCAGAGTTTCTAATTTGTTGAATGTCTTTCAATTAAAAGGTTATTATATATATAAATATCTTCTTCGATTAGGTTGTATATATATATATATATATATATATATATATATATATTATATATATATATATATATATATATATATATATATATATATATATATATATATATATATATATATATATATATATATATATATATATATATATATATATATATATATATATATATATATATATATATATATATATATATATATATATATATATATATATATATATATATATATATATATATATATATATATATATATATACATATATCACTTTTTAATACATAAAGGATATCTAATTGATTTTTACATTCCCTGATCTCAGGATCACTCTGTCTATATATAGGCTTGTTAAAGTTTCTTTGAGGCAGTTTTGTAACGGAAAACATTCATTAAATTTATTTTGAAAGATGTTCATAAATATGTTCCACTGCTCATTTAGTAAGTTATTGTCTAAGGAATACACTTGTTGCCAGTTTATTTCAGCATAAAAAAACTGTACAAATTAATAGACATCATTAAAAAACCTACTAAAATTCGCGGATACCCATGAAAAAAACAAATATGGGTTGAAAGTTTTCTTTCTTGAATAATTATTATTCTTCGCTTATTAAGTTTATTTGATTTGCCTCTTCCAAGACAGTTATCGTAAGCCGAGAAGGCCGAATTAGTTTTAATATGCGTAGATAACTATAAATCAGTACGTGATGCAGCAGATATTTTTAATGAAAGACATCAGGGAAAGAAGTTCATTATTTAACTGTGCCAGATTTTTTATTTTTTTCGGAATGACAAATTTTATGTTTGTTGCAATGATATTAAACACAAGTTTGAAATTATGCAAAAATTTTCTTTAACGTTAGTAATAATATGCCTGGTAAAAAACGCTCATTGAAAGTACATAATTTATAGTTTAAATGTTTATAAAAAAAATTAATTTACTACATAAATCCTACCAAAATAATCGCCATGGACAGGCCATGAATTTTATTTAGAACCATTTAATAAATTTTTGTTTCTAAAGGTAACTCTTAATTTTTTTTTTACTACACTTATGACTTTTACTTCAACACATTTAAGTTAATTATCGAAAATGCACCAAACTTTCGCAATATTTGATTGTCATTGTGTTAAAGAAATCCCATTTGTTGCACCTAAATGAGACACTGATCGGGCAGCATTAATTCTGGATCTAGGTCCTCAGTTACGGATACACAGCCATTTTTAGGTATAACGTTTAAGTCTACGCTGATTAATAACAAAGTATCAACGCGAAAAAAAAAAAAAAAAAAAAAAAAAAAAAAAAAAAAAAAAAAAAAAAAAAAAAAAAAAAAAAAAAAAAAAAAAAAAAAAAAAAAAAAAAAAAAAAAAAAAAAAAAAAAAAAAAAAAAAAAAAAAAAAAAAAAAAGGGGGGGGGGGGGGGGGGGGGGGGGGGGGGGGGGGGGGGGGGGGGGTTTTGGTATTTAGGCATAACTTTTAATTCTAAACAACTTTTTTATAACATTTTGCCAAATTTTCTGAAATAAGGTTACTTTACTCTTGTACAATTTTTATATTTTTTTACCTACCCTGTATGCTGTTTGACTTGCAACAATTCTAAGTGCATCTAATATGATTTTCGAACATGCACCAACTTTCGGCAATATTTGTATTTTCATTGTGCAATTTAAAAAAAATCCCTTATGTTGCACACTTAAATGACCACACTGTATACTGGGCAGCCATTAATTCTGGATCTAGGTCCCCTCTAGTGTTCACCAAGGTTACACGAGCCATTTTTAAAAAGGGATAATAACCAGATCTTTAAGATCGCTATCGCCTGATTTAATAACAATCGAATATTATGTATAGGACACTATGGGTAGAGGGATTTTAAATTTACAGAAACCTCTAAAATTAAGTTAGAAAGACAATAATTTTAATAAAAATACTATTACAAGTAAGTATTTTACTAACAAATGGGTTGGATAAAGTAGTTTTTTATTTTCATAAATAGTGAAAAAAATCAACAGCTCAGACTTCATATATAGACATAAAATTGCATTGAAAACGACTTTTTTCTAAGTTTTTTGAAGTTTTCCTAAAAAATACCATTTTTACATATCTTTGAAAAATATTGGTTTCGACAAATAACAGATGTCATTTTGGCGAGCTCTACAAGTGTTTTGTTTTATTTTGAGCAGAAACTAATGCAAAGTCTTTGTTTTATTTATTAATACAAAGAATTCTATGATGCAGACTTTTTGTTAAACACTGTATAACTAATAAAGCAATAATTTAAAAAAATCATTTTTTAGGCATTGGATATCACACAGCCCTAGATCTTGCTAAACGAGGGGCAAAAGTAATATTGGCATGTCGGGACCCAAAAAAAGGACAAATTGCTGCAGAACAAATTATCAAAGAAACAGATAACCCAAATGTTATTTTTAAAAAATTAGATTTATCCTCATTGAAATCTGTAAGACAATTTTCCGAGGATATAATTCAGTGTGAAACAAGGTGACTATTTTTTTAAAGATATAAATAGAATTATTTTTAAGACAGTATTACACGAGCCAAATTCTTGCTTAAAAAGCTTAAACAAATTAACCTGTTAAATATTTGCTTATATAAATGCAGAAGTTTTAATCCAGATTCATATCATATGTAATGTATTTTTCAAGTTAGTGTTGCATTAAAACGACAAAAAGTGTTCTTACTTTTTCACTTTTCAAGTTTTTATGATTTTTCTTGCAACTAAAAAGGTTAAACATTAAAAAATTGTATTTTGGACCAGGCAATAGCTGTGAAGAGGAGAGCATTTTGATAGCAACGGTTATCTCCACCAGGGTTGCAACGGAGGCCTTCTTATCGGAGGCGGAGGCGGAGGTGAATTTTGAAGTGGAAAATATAGAAATTTATGATTTTTTAAAGTCAAAAATATTTATTTCAAATGGGTACATAACATACATACATATACATGGTACGCTTTCATAAATAAACTAGTAGTCAAAATTGAGAAGAGGCAGCCGAGCGGCCGCGTCGCCCAGTGTCGCTCCTTGCGCATTGTTTGTTATCGTAAATAAAACTCCGTTAAAACTCCGCATACATTTTGCGGATGCGGAGGCGGATGCGAAGCTGAGGTCCAGTAACGAAGGCGGAGTTCCGTTACAACCCTTATCTTCACGTCTTCCGATCACCGACATTGTTGACAAGTGACGAGTATTTGAAACTTAAAATCAGCACCAAATAAGAAATGTCGTAAAGGTAGAACAAAACTAACCAGATATATAACTCGAGCTGTAACCTAAACAGGCAATTGCTTTAATCAAGCAAGCAATCATTTCTTGCGTATGAATTTGGCTCGTGTACCACTGGCTTTAACTTTCTACTTACAAAATAATATTGTGGTACTCCGTTTCTCTATGTTTTTATTCCTCTAGTATTCACACCAATTACCACATCGCTACAGGTGTAACTTGTATGACACCAAACTGGATACAGCTATAAGTTACTAATGTTTAAAAGGCATTTCAATAGTGCCAAAAAGATAGTTTTATAGTTTATTTATACATCAAATCAAATTAAATATTGAATTATTTTTTTTTAAACGCTTTTTTGCTTTTTATTGTTTAAGCAGCACAGCAGACTTTTTAATAAAATTGGTGTAATAATCATGCCATCGACTCTAACTATTTTTTTAAATGTCTTTTTCTATATCTGCTAACAAAACATGACGACTTTTCTAACCTTAAACGGAATTATTTTTTTACGCTTACCACAAAAAGCGTTTGTTTGGGGAGGCCAGAAAGCTTAGGGCCCTTCCAATTAAAAATTAAAAGCAAAAAATTAAATAACACAGCACCACAAAAAAAAATTGAAAATTCGAAAGACTTGATCATGGTAAGTTTTTTGGGTCGCTTAACCCACACCAGTTTGACCCTATCAGGTAAAGATACTGTAAATAAAGTAGCTGGAAATATAAGTAAAACTATGCCCATTTCTAAATTACCTGTAAACAAATAAAATTATCTACCAGATTTGATCACATTAGATACCAAAATAATTCATCAAAATTAGAGGTTCGCAAGCTTTTTCTCTTGTGAAACCGTTGCCATGTTTTTTTGGTTTTGGCTAGACCCCATGCTTATCCAATATGTTTTTTCTTAATTTTAAACACCGTGGGATAAAGTGCTACTTATTAAAAAAATTAAATAAATTCCTGGATCTCTTTGCAACTCCTGCAAAATTACGAAGCCCAATAAAAAAAATTGAAGGTTCGAAAGACTTGACAATGGAATTTTTGTGTTTTTGAGGTCGCTGAATGCGAACTCAGTGTCAGTTTGAACCCATCAGGTCAGGGTCAAGAGGCACTTCAAGGTCAAATCTGCAAAATTATTCGTAATCAAATTTGAAGAGTGTATGCTTATGTTTTTGAAGTCGCCGAGTTCGAATCCGTGGTCAAATCTGTAAAATTATAATTTGAAAGATTTGACCTTAAAATATTCGTGACCATGACCCGATGGGGTTATATAGATTCCGGATTATATTAATCGACATCAAAAACATAAGCATACACTCTTCAAATTTAGTTGCGATTAATTTTGCAGATTTGACCTTAAAATGCTCTTGATCCTGACCTGATGTGGTCAAACGGATTCGAATTCAGCAACCCCAAAAACGTAAAGATACTATGTTTAAATCTCTTCAAGTCTTTCGGACCTTTAACTTTTTTGTGTGGCTGTGTAATTGAATATTGTACCTGTATTATTTTATTCAATTTTTAAATTAACCGTTTAATTTAAAAATGTAGCCCTACACTTTTTGTAGTTAATATACTTGACAGCCTACCGATTAAAAAAAACTTTTTTATTTTTGAACATAGCCGGTTATATTTTTTAATTGTTTTTGTAGATTGGATATTTTAATCAATAATGCCGGTGCAAGCTGCTTAGATCCCGAACTCACTGAAGATGGTTTACTTGTACTAATGCAAACCAACTATTTTGGACATTTCTTACTAACCAACTTGTTATTAGGTGGGAAAGTTAGAATACTATATTTTATTACATTTAAAATTTAAAAAAATATACAGGGTGATAAGGTCGTCCTCCGGCAATATCTCGAGAACCCTTCATCGCGTAGCTTTCGGAAAAAGTATAGTAAAACCAGCCTCGAGAAAATGCTGGAAATTATTTTCAAATTTCTAATTTCACCGCTAGAAGGCGTAAAACTAAGAACAAAATTAAAAACACGGTTTATTTAAAAATATGCCATATTAACTTATGTCGTTGATAGTTTTCTTACAAACTATGTAAACTTTTCAAATGTACATTCGCTCCTCCTCCCTCCCTATATTTGACAAGTTAGGGAAAAACGCTTAAAAGAAAAAAGTTTCTTTATTTTACATAGTTTGTGAGAAAACTATCAACGACATAAGTTAATATGGCATATTTTTGAATAATCCGTGTTTTCAATTAAGTTCTTAGTTTTACGCAGTGGCGGCTCCTCCATAGGGTCATTTGGTCAATGACCTCCCAATATTGTCGAATAATATTTCCGAACAAGAACATAATAATAATATAAATAAAAAAATATTTTTTTCAATCTTTTAAATTTCCCTTTATTATTCTAAGCATATAAACTCGTTGACCGATTACTGGATTCCACAAGCCTTGCGCAGCGATCTCCAGATCGGTGGATTCGTTCGTTGGCAAAAAGCCGGGCTGCCAGCCTGCATTGACCGTATTGTGTTAAACAGAGTCGAGTCGGGTCGAGTATTCCCGATCTAATTTACGATTAGATGATTTCGGCTGCTTTCCGAAGCAGTGTAATCGCATGGTCTGGGTCAACAGCCGCGAAGAGAAAAATTATGCATTTTTCGAGGTGTTTGTTTGTTATTAATTTATTTTTTAATTTTCTTTCTTGTTTTTCTTTGGAGTAAACGTCTGTGTGAAATAAAATGCCTAAAATTGAGTCCTTCAATCATGTTTTTTTAACTAAAAATCAGGTAAGCATTTGAAATTTTAACTAATGACTTCCCCGAAAGATTGACCACGAGCCGCCACTGGTTTTACGCCCTCAAGCGGTGGAATTTGAAACTCCAAAATAATTTTCAGCATTTTCTCGAGGCTGGTTTTACTATAAATATTTTTTCCGAAAGCTATGCGATGAAGGATTCTCAAGATATAGCCGGAGGACGACCTTATCAAGACACCCTGTATATATTCTTAAAAAAATCTATTTTTAACTATTATGTTGTATGTTTTAGATCTAATGAAAAAACCAAAAACTCCCGTATAGTTAATGTATCCTCCATATCAGCTAGTATAGCCATCGATTTTGATGTAAATCATCTGAATTACTTTCCCATATTTCCTTGGAAGCACCTATCTCTCTATGCAAGATCTAAATTATGCAACATTCTGTTTACCATTGAATTGGCTGAGAGACTAAAAGGCACAAACGTTACAGCATATTCCTTACATCCTGGTTTAATTCTAACTGATATATGGAAAACATTTCTTCCTGGTTTTAAAGAAATAACATTGGCATTATTGTATTTATTTTATAAGGTAACTAGCCTATGGGCTATGTAAAATGAATTTTGTAACCTTTATTTTTATTTTTATAAGATTAAAACAACAAAACACTTATGTTTGCATCAGGGATGTTACGAAGTTTCGACTCCGAGTCCGTTAAGTCGGAACTTCCGATTATTATTACACCTTCGGTTCCGACTTCGGCTCCAAAACTTTTAAATCGGAGGTTTTTATTCAGGATCATATTCATACCCGTCGCGTTGGGAGTCCCCCGCCTTCCGCTACGTGCGTTTTGTCGTCGATTATTTTTTCACTTGTTGTTAATTTGTTACGCACAAGACTCCGATTCTACCTCCGACTCCGACTCCGGTTCCGACTAGGATAAATCAAATTTAAAAACTTCGACTCCGACTTCGGTTCCGATAAATTTACCTCCGTTACATCCCTTGTTTGCATCAACTTAAACTGGAATCTGACGATTGATTTATTTATTTTTTTATTATTAATTAAAATTAATTATTTAATTCCATTAGCCTGCATTGCTTTTAATTCTGTCAAGAGCTGTTTATGGGCTTTATCTTTAAGTCTGTCACAGTATTCGAGAGATTTTACTTACCGTAAACATGGAAAACTGCGATACAGTTCTATAAATTTCAGTAACATATTTTTGTTTATTTGCTGAAGATACGTCGTATGCGTATTGTTATTACAAAGTCCGCTACTGCATAAACTAAATATTTTTTAAAACATTTGTTGCTCACACTTCAGACTTACTAGGTTATGTTATAAAACTGACGGTCATGATCAGAAAGAACCTGATTATTTTCACCGTTTTTCTTCGAAATCACTTGTTCGTCGAACAAAACCATCGAACAAAGACGCAGTGTATGGGCTCCTTTTACCCATTTATATGGTTTTAGTACCATTGAACGCGTCCAAAAAAGCAGTAAAAAAACTAACCAAAAAAGCAGTAAAAAATAAAGGACCATGGAAATTTTTATTTTATGGTTTTTTTATTTAATTTTTCTATTTTTTAAATAAAATTATAAAACCTAGCTTATGTTTTGCAGAACATAATTTAAGACAAATTATTTTATTAAAAACTAAAATACATATTGTTTAATTATACATTTTGTTTTATTTTTTTTTTTAATTTTTGCTACAAAAAAACCAGATGCGTCGTATTTTTTTTAAATCCGAATATCTCGAAAACGGTTGCTTATATCAACTTTTAACAAGTATACCTTTTTGAAGTAAAAATGTCAAAACAATTATTTAATTTACTTAAAAATGTAATACGCGGCCGTACCAAAAAGTTATGATTGTTCAAAATAGTAAAAGGACGTGTAGGTGGCACCCTCTACAAGTAAGAGCCGTACTAAGATTAGGTTCGAATCCGTCATACCAAAAAACCCCCGGACACCAATTTGTATTTCAATATTTACAATTTCATGGATTTTATTTAAAAAATAAAAAAATTAAATAAAAACTTTAACACCCTGCATTTTGGAAACGAAGGCCTTGCAGACCCATATTTGTATCGACTTTTATGTTTATTTTTGGACCCTGACAACGTACCTGAAGTTTCCTTATGAATCCTCAACTTTTTGTACGGATCCCTATCGTTTTTAAAAATATTCTATCGCGTATGTTTATCGGGGATAATGTAGGATTCTAATGGTAAAAGAAATTTTCAAATTGGTCTAGTAGTTTCGGAGCCTATTAAATGCAAATAAACAAATCAAATCTGTCCTTTTTATAATATTAGTATAGATTAAATCAGAATTATAAAAATATGTATCCTACAGGGGTAATGCAAAATTTTACTTCTTAAAAGTTTTCAATTTGTTAAACTTACACTCTATATACTTAGATTTTTGATAAAACTATCTGCTTCTAACATAAATTAGGACCATGCACCAATTTTTATAAAGAATAAAATTTTCTGACAAATTACAAATAAAAATGGTTTCCATTTGTTGTACACCGAATTAGCCATACTGTATATTTTTTTATTATTATAGGATCCTTTTGAAGGTGCTCAAACCACAATCTACTGCAGCGTTACCAAAGGAATAGAACATCTTTCTGGTCAGCATTTTGTTGACTGTCAGCTTGCGAAAAGATATATAACTGCACGAAATCCGGATTTACCCAAGAAATTATGGGAAATATCTGAAAATTTAGTTAAGCTAAACCAAAATACTTGTAACACGAATTTTAAATGGTATTTACATAGTTTGGAAAACACACCAAAAAATGGTTACGCAATACAAAAACAATTTGAGGAAAAAGGAAAAAGACTGATTACCATTTAAAAAATGAAGACGTGTGTAAATTTAGTTTTTAAGAACACAAAAATTAGTTAATAAAAATTGATACCAAACTTGTCTTTTTATTTCACTGTTTCAAATTGTCAAATACCTTTATATTAAAAGAAAATGTTAGGACTTTACTTTAACTCGAAAAATTAAAAAAAAACTTAATCAAAAAATTTCTGACTAAAAGTATAAAATGTTAAAATTACCTTATCCTAAACCATCGTAACACAAGGTGACAGCTTTCAAATTTTGCGTTTGTGGCATATGATCAAAAGTAAAAAAGTTTTTTTCCCATTTTATGTTTTATGTTAAAGAAATTTTGAAACACGAAAATTTCGTCGGGTTGGTATTAATCTAGGACTTTATATTTTTCATGTCAAATGTCTTTAACATAATGACATATAACAGTTCGACCATTTTTTATGTTTTGACAAGGTTTCTTCACTGTTTTTTATGCTTGGTTTGTTATAATTTTTGTATTTTTATTTATTATAGAAAAAATACATTATTCAAATAGATATAAACCTTAAAGGTTGAACTTGACAGCTCGGCCTAGGGGAATTTTAAGTTTGGTTACACTGCTCGCGCATGCTCGTTTTCATTATTATTTAATTTAACTTTAAGAAGATAAAAGTTGGCCAAGTTCATAAATAAAAGATAAAGTTAAAGTTTTCTTAAAGTGTGTATAAACGCGCTTATGTATTGCTGTGCAATGATCTTACACTAAAGTTAAATTAAATTTAAAGTTGTCTGCATAAACAAGCCTTAAATATTTATAAAGTATGGTTTATTTTTTTAAGTAAAATTTTGTTAATCAGTGGCGGCGCTAGGCGTCGGCGACGTTGGCCACTGCCGACGGCCTCGCGCCTTAGGTAGCCTCGCAAAAAAGCTTTACAAGTTACCTATATTTATTTTAATTTCGCCAATCTCGCCTCAAACAATTCGGAAAAAAACTAAGCCGTTGATATTGACTTTTATTATTTTCGAACACGTGCACGATGGAAGTATTATTGCGGGTATTCAGAATCGTGTTTGGTGCACTATGAAATGTATATTTCGCCCGAATGAGCGTACTCAATATAACTCCAAGAGCATTCTTCACGCCATGCGGATACCACAGTTGGAATTTACTTTTGATAGATGCAGCTTACTCTTCAACGACAGCCAAAATATTTTTCGGCTTTATCAGCAAAATCTATGTGCTGTTTTCAAAGTCAAGCAAGCGTTGGGAGATCGTTAAAAGTAAATTAAAATTGACAATAAATCTTCTGACTGAAACGCGTTGGAAGAGTAGAATTTGAGCTGTAAAAGCAATATTTTTACAATTTATGATGTCATCGAATGCGTAAATGATCTGAAAAATAAAACTAATGATTTCGAAACTCTAAGCGACAGTGAAGCAGTCCTGAACGAAATGTTAACTTTTGAGTTTATTGTTGCAATACATGTGTGGTATGAGGTATTGGTACGTGTGAACAATATAGGTAAACTATGGCAATCAGTTCAAGTCAACTTGAAAGTTGTTAATGATACTTTACGTTCATTTTGTAGCTGGATTCAAGAATTCCGTAATACTGAATTTGAAAAAAAAAAACGTAACAGAAGCTAGACCATTTGTAAAGAAAAGTACCTACGAAATTCAGTCTCAATTTAAGAAAAAAAGAATAACCAGGAGAAAACGAATGTTCGGTTACGAACATACCGATAAACCAGATGAATCTCCTGAAATGCAATTTAGAGTCAACTTGTTTAACACCATGATAGATGCTATAATAGTCGATTTAAGGCGCTTAATGAATATTTTACGCAATTTAGTTTTATTTATGACATCAATCATTTAAAATATATACCAAAAGAGGATTTTCTCAATCATTGCAATGATTTAGGTATAATACTTCGGGAAGGCGAAAACAGTGACATACAGCCTTTCAAACTATATAAAGAACTTTAGCTTTTAAAAACTTATTCACTAGACTCTATCAACGACGCAAAACAACTTATCCATTATATTTTAGAAAATAATTTAGAAGAAATATATCCAAATGTTTACATTACAATCAAGATCATGCTCACAGTCCCGGTCGGTACAGCCTCCGCTGAGAGAAGCTTCTCAAAGTTGAAATTGATAAAGACCTATTTGAGAAGCACGATGAGCCAAGACATACTATCCGCGTTATCAGTTCTGCCAATCGAAGCTAAAATAGCGGCTAGTCTTAGCTCCGACACAATCCTGAAAAAATTCAGTGAGGCTAAAAGTCGAAAAGTCCGACTATTTTAAATTCTGTGTGTATTTTCTGTTATCATTTGATTATCAACAATAAAAGTCGTTTACTCATACATTATTTTATGGTTTGGCTTTTTTCTTTGGCTTAGGTTTTTTGTCTGGAAGCAAAAAAGGCCTCGCGAACTTGATGTCGCCGACGTCCACATGTGGTCTAGCGCCGCCACTGTTGCTAATTAATATCCCGCGAACAACACCAAAAATTCAAAATTGGCCAGTTAGGTATAACTTGATAAGAGCTTTAAAAATAATTTGCCAAAAAAATAAACGTCCCAAATTTGAGTCCGGGTATTTTTCCAAAAATTAACCTGTTTTTGACTTATTGCATTTATTTCCAGCTAGAAACCCGAAAAATATATTTTGTTCAGTAAGTAAAATGTTTGATTATATATATATATATATATATATATATATATATATATATATATATATATATATATATATATATATATATATATATATATATATATATATATATATATATATATATAAAAAAAGAAAGAAGCGTAGTCGTGACCGGCTAGTTGAGAAAAAATATCCTAAATTTAGTGGGGTTTGCGGCCTTACGGCCAAATTTGAAAAACACTTTTCATTTGTCAGTTTTCGAATTATATTAATTTCCTCAGGACATCTACTAAAAAAACAACTATTACTAGTTCTTAAAAATTATAATAAATTATTTGACCACCAATCGGTTTATTATTTTAAACAGGAAAATTATCGGGATCTTTCATCCCTCCTCACACAACAATAGACTATTAACTACATAATGGCTAAATAAGCGGCACGAAGTGTTGCAGACAGAATTTTAAGTTAAATGTAGTTAATAGTCATTGTTGTGGTGAGGGGGTAATTTTTCCGTTTAAATAATACCGATTCCGGTGAGTTAAATCTTTATTATAATTACCTACTTAGAACTAGTAATAGTTGTTTTTATTATTCGTAATTTCCTAGGAAAGTTAAATATAATTCGAAAGTTTAAAAAAAAAGTGTTTTTCTTAACCTAGCCGTTAATTGGACCGCAACCTACAAATTTTTTAGGATATTATATATATATATATATATATATATATATATATATATATATATATATATATATATATATATATATATATATATATATATATATATATATAAAATATTTATTATAAATAAATTATTATGACGTTTAGAAAAAAATCTATTTCGCAGATCAACTCTGTAAATTTAAAAATGGATAAATTCCGAGCATAAATTAATAAATTATACATATAACAATATTAATAGGATATAACAGGATTAATAACCGGACACTGCACCCTAAGAAAACATATGCACACTATGGGCATCTATAGAGAAGAACCCATTTGCAGACTATGTGACGAAGAGGAAGAGACAGCCTCTCACATCATATATGAGTGCCCTGCACTTACATACTGGCGAACAAATCAAAACCTCATGGTGGACACTAACCACCAGGAGGCTGGAGACCAAAAAAGAACAGTAAAAGGACTACTACACCTGTCTAAGGTGTCAAACCTTTTTAACTGAAACAAATACACAAGAGATACAACAAGCCCTGTAGGCTGCAGTGTCAAGGCGGACAAAACCTCAACTTGTGTATTTACTTCATCAATCAATCATCAATCAATCAACAATATTCCAAACATACATTAACAAAATAATAAAATATTAACAATATCTACAATTAAAACCTTTAATAAATTAAAACAGCCCAAATATATTTTTCTTAAATCTATTTAGTGAGCCCCCAAAAGGGTCCAGAGATGGATGGTCATTTAAGTATTTTAAGGTTCGGGTCATAGGACCATATTTCCCATAATTGGTGCCATAAAATTTAACTTCAAAGATGTCATTCCTTCCGAACAAGCAATCAGGTACTTTTATAAAGATCTGCTCCAGCAATGCTGGACAATCAATATATTCAACAATTTATAGACAAACAAGAGATCATTAACTATTCTCCTTTCTCTTAAGGTGTTTAAATATAATTCATTATGTACATGAGCAAATCGAAATTATCATAACCTTAAAAACTTTTTCTGTACTCTCTCGATGTTATCAATATGAAAGTTATAATAGGGGGACCATACTATGGACGCATACTCCAGTCGGCATCTCACTAGGGAGCAATAAAGAGTATTTAAGGAAGACAAAGACAAGTCTCGGGCCAGTCTGAAAATAAAGCCCATCAACATCAATGCCTTAGAAACCAATTTTTTCCGAATTATAAGGCCTCTGACCTCATCACTAAAATATCTAGGAAAGTTAGAGCTCTTGTAGAGTTTTACAGGTAATAAATTGACATTCCTTGATAAAAAATATCAGCTAAATTTGGCAGCTAAAAAAGTCATGATTATCCTTATATATATATATATATATATATATATATATATATATATATATATATATATATATATATATATATATATATATATATATATATATATATATATATATATATATATATATATATATATATATATATATATATATATATTATTATCCCCTAAATTTCAGTGGATGGGATCGTAGTTTTTAAGTCGGATAAAAAAATTAAAAAAATATTAAAAAAAACAAGTCCTTAATTTTATTTATACATCAGTACAACATTACATTACATTACATATTTTGTTATTTAGAGTACGACATTTTTAATACACAAATATAATTATATATACATTATACTACACTAGGGTCTTGTAGGCGGAGACACGACCGAACATTTTTTAAATTCGACGATCTTCGAAACTTTTTCTTCCCAATGCCTCCCAATTTTTCTATTCCCTACTTTTTTCTAATTGACCAGTCAGGGTTTTCTTTTTTACTTGCTCTAGCGAGTTTGATGAACTCCGTAAAATCGCTAAATTGCAGAATAAAAATTTTGTTTATTTGGAATATTTTAGCCTAAAAATTAACTAGATATTCTGAACATGATATTCTATGATTGATGAACTTTGGTTATAATTAATCGAAAATTATGTTTTTTTTTATAACAAATCGAAACTAATAATTTATATTCTTGACATTTCCTTCCGGCTACGACAAGTAACCCAGCGTAAAAAAATTAAAAAAAAAGAATAAAGAAAAATGTAAAAAAAAGAATTTACATAAAATACAAGTTATACAAAAAGTAAGGTAAAATACAATTACAGATTTAATTTCTCCCGAATAAAACATTAGCGATGCCAATTTACAGTTTATAAACCTTCCGAGTACGGACCTGTCCATTCAATGGTAAAGCGTTACACCCCCCTTTCTTGAATGAGGAAAAACGTTTTGTGGGTTGCGGGGATAGAGGGAGGGGAGCCTGCACCTTCTCTTGTACGTTGTAGGGCTGCTTTCCCTTTGAAGATTATGCTGTGCTCTTGTTGCTACTACCTTAGGTCTATTTAGGGATTATTTTTTGACTTTTAAATTTTTTGACAATGAAAACAAACCCAAAATTGAAAAACCTATTTTCTAATTTTCCAAAGGCCGTGTTTTCATGCGTTATTTCACCCTTAGGTTTGTGAAAGTTTTGCATCAAACCAAGTGATTGTGTTGTGATAGAAGGGGTGATGATCGTCGGTGCCCATGTGTTTCGATCGCAGACGCCTTGTTGTTTGCGCGAGTGGTTCCCTTTGGATAGCGAGTTTGTTTTACTACGACTAGTATGGAGTAAATACCTTTTGACCCCTTCCATGCTCGATTTATTAGGGGAGTTTTTGTGATGGTTTTTTGGATAACTCTAATTTGTTCTTTGTTTTAGGGGGTGGCTGGGGGGGTAGGCAGCTTTGCTGTTGGGTCCTTGCAGGGGGCTTATTCTTTCCTCGTTTGGTTTCCCAGATCGGCCAATGTGTCATTACCATTATTAAAGTTTGGTTCACTTTCGGAGGTTCCAATATTGGAAATAGAAGTCAAAAAAAGAAAAAAAGTGAAAAGATATATGTTGCTATTTTTCAGCTAAGAAAATTGGTAAATGTATTGGGACTTTTTTTTTTTATGGATAAGTAATGTTAAAACAGAATATTTTTTTGCTCCCTTGCATTGGTAGGTATTCTTTATTTATAATAAATGGTATTAAAAAATAAAAAAAAATTAAAAAAAGAAATTTATAAGAATTTTGTTTTTTAAAATGCAATTTTTTATTTTCTTTATTTACTTTAGCATATTTATTATTATTAACTAATGCTTTTTGTAGAAAAATTTTAATTTTTATACTTTGATAAGTAGTTATTATTTATGTAAGTTTTTTAACGGCCTTATTTAGACGTTTCCTTAAAAAATTTAAAATAAGATAAATTGAAACCCAAAAGCTGGATTCCATACAATGGACATGTTTAAATTATGTAAATTTTTAACTGATTTGATAAAATCAATTTTTAAACTATATTTTATTTAGAAAAATGTATTCATATTTTTAAAATCATAAAAAAAAACCTTGTTTCATCTTTAAAAAAAAAAACCTTTCTACATTCCCATTTTTTAGGATTTTAACCATTTTCCTATCCGATGTATTCTTTCTCCTACCTACATATTAAAATCTTAATAAAATAAAAAGTATTTCTTTAAAAATTTTAATTAATTTTATGAGATAAGAAATTTTAACCCCCGCATCTATTGTGTAACTATTTTGGAATCTAGTTTGTTTCAATTTACAAGATATTTTTCCTATAATTTTTTAAGGGGCCATAATAATTAAGGTAAAATAACAATGATAAAAAAAAAACACTAGAGAAATTGGGGTAAAAAATATTTATTATTATTATGTCATCTCATATTTATATATATTTTATTATATTAATTTATTATCCTCAATCATTTTATTTTTTCTTTATCATTTTTCTTTTCTTAGCGCTAAGAAAGAAACTAGGGCAAATAGTCATCTAAAAAAATTATTAACATTTTAATTATTTAAATTATTGACTTATTTTATTTCGGTATTCAACTTGTTTTATTTTTCCCCAGGAGATAGGGATAGGAGGCTTTTGGGTTGATACTATATCTTAAATTTTGATTATCTTTAACCAATTGATAATTCAAATTTTTATTTGGATTCCGCTTAGACTTTTTATAATGATGTACTATTTTTCTTTGATTCAAAATTTTTATTTTCTTAAGCAATGAAAATAAATGAAGCAATTTCAAACAGAACAAAAAATTATAAGACAAGTAGATACCTATAAAAAACATCATAATTATTTTTGGAAGTTGTTTCGTAATTTATAGGGATTTGTACTTAAATTGGTTTTGGTAATGGTTTCCCAAAAGGTTCAGGTAAATTTTTATTTCCCATGACTATCTTATTTTTTAAACAATCCAGACAGCTGAAAACACAGCAACAAACCTAATTCAAAAGTTTTGTGTCATCTTTAATTAATTTTCCTTTAAGAAAAAAAATTATATCGGGGTTTGTCCTAATTTAAATTATATAAAAAACTAATTATCCTAATTTATAATGTACTTATTTATTAAAATATACTATAATTCCATTGTTAAAATAAATTTAAAATATAACTAGAGGTCCTATATTTATAAATATGCTATGTATATAGTTATAAATTTAAATAATAAAAAGTGCTACTAAACATATTTCCTTGGTATTTCTATATTAATTCCAATATTAGTGCTGATTTTTTATTTCATTAATCAATTAACATTTTTGTTAAACTTCCATGTCCACCCTGTTTATTATTATATTTTTTGATTTTGATTTTTAACCTAATATGAATAAGAATAAAAATAAAAGAAAGGGGATTTCAACCGTTATACTGATGTAAATTAATATATTTTTAATAAGTTTTATTATTAAATTTTGATAAAAGACGTTTGTGACCATCTGCCTTACTAAACCCTTTCCCGAATTTCCTAATTTTAATATAGAGCTTTAAGGCTGCTATAATTCATTTACCTGTACTCATAAGATAGTAGGCCATAAAAAAGATGAAGCCATTTTTTTTAAAACTCTCTGTTTGAAAGGATTTTCTGTCTACTTCATGAGCCAACGTTAAAAGTTCAATAGTAACTTTTAATATCTTCTTATTCCTTTTCTTTGTTAATCTAAATTTTAATTTTCGTAGTGGCTGTTCACCACTAAAAACCTTAACAAAATCTTTTAATCCTATCCCAGGTATTATTTTTATTATTTGGATTTAGAATATTCGATACAAAAGAAGCTAACCTGAGGAAATTACCCAAAATGAATTTAAATGAATCGGTCCATCCGTTGCACCCGTGCGTTCGATCTTGTCAAAAAAAATTTAAACCCGGGGGGTCAGAACTTGGGAAAGATGGAGGTTGTATGAATTTTTGGAGTGTGGGGTTTTAATTTGGCTAGTGCATTTTCAGCGTAGTGTTGCCAATTAGTGGATTAATATTTTGGGGGACTAGGTTTTTTGGCTTTGGGTTAGTTTTGTCTGAGTAAATTTAGTGAGGTTGGCCGGTGTTGTTTGGTAAATTTTTTTTTTGATTGTTTTTTGATTGGCTTTGGTATTTAAACCTATTTGGTTTTCCGTTTCGGTGAATTTTTTGGTGGGTGTTTCTTTCGTATGTGTTTTTCTTTTTTGGGAAAACCCTATTTCAAAAACAAATTTTTTTTTTTTCCGTGGGTGTTGGGGGTGTTTGTTGGTTAGGAGTTTTATTAGAAAACCCGGTATATCAAAAACAAATTTTTCCTTATTTTTATTAGGAGGACTCCGCCAAGGGGATGTTTGGTGTAAAAGGATTTATATTAGTGCTCCTATGATTTGGGATAAAGTTTTCAAAATTTGGAATTTCTATCGTTAGATCCCTCCTTTTTTAACGTGACCCTGGTTACCCTTTTTTCGCCATTAAGTTTTCCACTAATCGTTATTTTCCTCGAGGATCATTATTTGTGTAAATAATATTTAAAAACAAACCAATTAAATAATTAATTAAATTTAATGAAAATTTTCGGATTATATCTAAATTAAAATTTGGGGAAACGTATAAAGGAATATCTTGGAAACTTATATCCCCCATAATTCATCTTTTTTATCTAAATTTAAAAAATCATTTTTAAATTTAAAATTATTGCAAAACATATTTATTCTTTAAATATTCAAAATTTCAATATTTATTACTTACGTGTCCCCGTACTTATTGTTATTAAGGCTTTGGGAAACGTTTTTTATAGTCGCAAAACGAAGTAATATAATGAAATTTAATAATATTAAAAAAAAAAAATTAAACCAAAAGGTTAAAACAAAGATAGATTAATACCAAAAAAAATATATAAAATTAAAAAAAAAGAAAAAATATCAAAATTTTTGAACATGGAGGTGTGGGGCCCAAAATGGATGAAAAATAAACTAATAAATAAATAGATAAATTTTTTTAAAAAATATGTCACCACTCTAAAATTTAAAAAAAAAATAAAAAAATTTTCCAAGCGGCATTTTTTTTTCTATTTTACCCGGCTTTTTTTTTCACCCGGCACCTCCACCAAACTTGTCACCCCCTAAATTTCAGGTGGACTGGGATCGAAGTTTTTAAGTGGAAAAAAAATTAAAAAAATATTAAAAAAAAAAGTCCTTAAATTTTATTTATACATCAGTACAACATTCATTACATTACATATTTTGTTATTTAGAGGACAATTTTTTAATACACTAAATATAATTATATAACATATACCCACTAGAGTAAAATTGTAGGCGGAAACGACCAAATTTTTTAATTCTGACTATTATTTTCGCTAACTTTTTTTTCCCAACCTCGCAATTTTTCTATTCCTACTTTTTCCAATTGACCAGTCAGGGTTTTGCTTTTTACTTGTCGGGGGTTTTGATGAACCCCCGAAAAAACGCAAAGCAGAATGATAAATTTTTGTTTAATTTGGAATATTTTAGCCTAAACAATTAACTAGATATTCTGAACAGAAAATTCTATGAGTTTATAAACCCTTTTGGGTTTTGGGAATTAATCGAAAATTATGTTTTTTTTTATAACAAATCGAAACTAATAATTTATATTTTTGAAATTAATATATATATATATATATATATATATATATATATATATATATATATATATATATATATATATATATATATATGAACTGGATTAATTTGAAATGTTTTTTTACTAAAAATAAGCAAGAAATAATTGTAAAATTTAGTGTAAGTGTTTAACGTTATGTTTCCTTTTAATAAAGTCCAGTCTGTGTTATTGCTGTTAATAAATATTAATTAAAGGAAACATAAAAATTAAAAATTTCTTGAAACTTTAATTTTTCCTACCAAAAAATTGCCACTTTTAAAACAAAATCAGTAAGATGTCCCATTGAAAAATATTAATTTTATGTATATTTTTTTTACTTTAAATTTAATTTTTCATTAAAGTTAGAAGTAGACATTTAATATTTCTTTTTTTTTTAAATAAGCTTGTTTATCATATATGGCTTTATTTGATGAACAACCCTATATTCTATGTTCTAAAAATGCCAGTTATAATTCAACATTAAAGCATTCTTCATGTACTTTCAACCAATTATAAAAAAAACATTTGTTTGTTGTTAATTAAACGACACTTTTAGCTTTTTTGTTGTTTGGCAAACAATAAACAACACGTCATGGAATTTTAAAATAAATATATTTTTTCCGTCCTTTTATGTTACTTGTACAAAATTAATTTTAAGGTAACTATCGGAATATGTAGAAGTAAAGTTGCCTTGTTGGAAAAACTTTTGATAGTTATGGTGCCAATAGGGTGATTAAAGTATTTCTAATGGGTTTTTAGAGTTCCAAATTCAAAGAATAGAGTTACCCAAGTTCCCTCTATATTGTTTGGCGGATTCAAATATCAAAAAATCAGTTTTTTAATTTGAACTCAACTTATATACACTTTTTGTACATATACGTCAACAGAAAAGTTGTTTAAAATTAAATTTTACCTTCTTAAGCCAAAAAAAAAAGTTTTTCACAAAAAATATATTAATAACAAACCAAAAAAACGAAAAACAGCTTTTTTTCAAATTTTGCCTCAAAACCTTTTTTGAGAAGAATTTTAGTATATGTATTGCTTTACGAAAAAAAAGTTGTTAGCATGATCTTTAAAACAGTTATCGGCAAAAGTCTTTAGTATTTCTAGTAACCGAGATATGAGTTTTCAAATTTGGCTACTCTCATCGTTTTTTTTCTATTCTTTAATGTTTTTTTTTATTTTAATTTTATCCTATAACTTTTTTTCTGTGGATTAAAGTAATACAATAATAATAACACAAAAAAAAAATAAGTGGTGTGTGCTGGGTGTCCAACTAGGATTTTTTGGCGTATTTTTTTCCGCTACACACGAATCTGAAGTCAAAATTAGGGTCAAACAGCAAATAATCGAGAAAAACTCAAAAAACCTTCTACCACGGAATATTTGGACAACGACTATATAAACGATAGAAAATACAAAAAAAATTCATAAAACAAAAAATAAATCTTTCTAAATTGTCTATATAAAACGTTATATAAATATTTTTGATAAAATGAATAATAAAGGAGATATAGAAAATGTAATTTGACAAAAAATTTCAGTCCAAAATAGGATTTTTTTTTATTAAGTGATTTTTGAGTTTTTTTTTATTATAAATCTTATTTATTAGTATTTCAAATCACCCAACATTTTCAGAAAAAATCTAAAAATATAATTTTTTTATTTTAAAATTTTTTTCCTTAAAAAAATCCTTTTATTTTTAAATTTTTTCCTTTAAAAAAAACCTGAAAATTCGGTTTTTTAATTATAACTCGAAAAATATTGCATTTAGTCAAAAGAGTTATATGACTTAAATTAAAGACCGTGTAAAATTACATAGTTTATGTTTTATAAAGTTTCGTGTGTCTTTTATAATTTTTGAGATATTGACGTTTTAAATTTAAAAAAAATCGTTAATATTTAAAATTACTCCTTTTCTCGACTTTTTGCTGT
Organism: Listronotus oregonensis; assembly: GCA_019359885.1. NCBI lineage: Eukaryota > Metazoa > Arthropoda > Insecta > Coleoptera > Curculionidae > Listronotus > Listronotus oregonensis. The sequence continues at coordinate 29,954 of JAHBCN010008279.1, forward strand.
TTAATCCCCAATTTTGACTTCAGATTCGTGCTTAGCAGCAAAAAATACGCCAGAAAATCTTAGTCCGACATCCAGCACGCACCACTTTTTATTTTTTTTTTGACCCGTGTAATAATAAAAAGCCCAATTTACGACTTTTAAGACGGTGCTTGGCAAGGTTTAGATCATTAATAGCAATCAAAATGTTAATGTTGGCTACTCAGCGTGTTTTTAAATGCGTCTGAGACCATCAATATTTCTTTTAATTCTTTTTTTTCTCTAATATTGACAAACGGTTTCATTCATAAATTATTGCCATAAAGTATATTTATTTTTCCCAAATGCTTTGCAAAACGATTTTTTTGTTCTCTTGAGTTTTAGGTCTATATCCGTACCACTTGGGTTAGTTTTATTTGGTATCTTAGGTGTCCTATTTTTTATAAAAATGCAGTTATATTTCTAACATATCAGATATATTCCATTTGTGACCAGTTTAGGAAAAGTAAATATTATTTTAATTTGTGCTAAAATATTTACCTTAAGTCCTTTAAAATATACTTTGGTTTGGAACGAGACCGAAGTTATAATAGGGGAAAAAAAGGCCGATATATTTCGTGTAATATGCACACATTCGTGCGGTAGGCCGAAACTTGGCCTGGTCACTACCATGCGCCTGTATTTACAAAAAGTTCATAGAATTTAATTTAAAATAAAAACATCTTAAGTTTATAGTCGACTCTAGTTATCACCGCTTTGTTATACTTTCGACTCTATGTCGTCTTAAACCCTTACAGAACAATAAATCCTGGAACTATAAAGATAATCCAATATTATGGAAAATCAGAAAATTCCTCGCCGAATAACATTGCGTAGAAAATCTTTATATGGGTCAAAGCACATACAGGACTAAAGTATAATAAGATAGTAGACTTGATATGCAAAGAATAGCATTATTAATGGTACAACAGCTAATTACTAATTACACTCTCAGCTTAAATAACGTTTGTATATGCAAAAACAAATATTACCAATAAATGGAATATAAGATGAAGAAATCTTGCAAAAATAAACCCCCAAGATATACTCAGCTTGTAACTGAAATTCCACATAATCACTGGCATAAAACCTAACTGTCCCTAGAAAATACATAACAATTTTACGCATGAACTTAACATGCTGTTATCGCTCATCTGTATAAAATAAATATTACCTTCAGATCAATGAAACTTGTAATGTTAGGTGCGATCTAGATCATATATTTCATTGTAACAAATACATAGACGAGACCAACAAGCTATTTAATGTTTTAATCAAAGAGTGTAAAGCTGTTTATCCTTTTAACATCCTTAATCTTTTAGCCCTAGAGAGCACAAAGGTAAATAATGCATTGATTTCTTTTTTGAACAGAAAAACCTAAAACTATAAACTACTTTTATGTAGAATTGATGTTTTTTGATAGTAGACAGTAGGATAGTCTTTCCCATTTTTTATCCTTATGTTACTTCCTTTTTTAAGTGGTCTTCCTTGTGTGTTTAAAATAAAAAGTCTCCTTGATCGACCCCAGTGGCGTGAAGTGTGTGTCCCTGGTATATATGTGATAGTTATAGCTTGTATTTACCCTTTATTATTAGCATGATCAATAATTAGAAAAAATAAAATACAAAACTTCTTTTTTTAAGTAACACTTTGTGACTGGCTGATTAGCCTGTTGCCATTAATTAAAAAAAAAAAATGGCATAGTGGACCTATTTAACCCTATCTCAAAAGTAGCCTAATACTAGCAATTACATTTCAGCGTGAAAAGCGGTCTTTGTTTTTGAATTATTGTAAATATATCTTCTTATTTTTTTTAGGCATTGGATTTGAAGCAGCCGCAGATCTCGCTAAACGCGGAGCAAAAGTAATCTTGGCTTGCAGGAATTTAAAAAGAGGACAATATGCAGCTAAACAAATTATTGAAGAAACAGACAATCCAAATATTATTTTTAAACAGTTAGACTTAGCTTCACTTAAATCAGTAAGAACATTTGCTGAAGAAATAAACAAATCAGAAAATAGGTAATTGAAAAATGGTGATGGGCACCCAGACTCGGCCAAACATAATTATTATTAATAAAAATAATCTCAAAAAATATCATTAAACATATTTCATCAATATTAAATGCACGTTACTAAGATTAAATTATCGTTATTTTTTTCTTTTTTGCCAAACTGTTAATTAATGTAAGAACTTAGAAAACAGGAGGAGATCTGGGTTAAGAATTTTTTATTTATCTACAATGATCGGCCACAGGCTGTATCTCTATCTGCGCAAAATTAAAATAAAAAAAAAAGAAAGAAACTAAACTTCATTATCCTTCCTATAGCCCTGACTTACCGCCAGAGCTGTTAAAGTACTCTCAAATAGTACTTCAAGTACAAGTACCAAGTTTATGCTTTTTTAAAAAGTACTTAAAGTACAAGTACAAGTACTCGTTTAAATGTACTTGCTTTTCAAGTACTTGAAGTACTCCCCAAGTATTTTACTTAAAGTAAAACAATACCTGAAGTAAAACAAAGTACTTGAAGTAAACCAAAGTAAGTGAAGTAAATAAAAGTACTGAAAGTAAAAGTAGTTTTACTTGACTAGCATTTTTTTTAATAACATCAAGAATACCTGTAAGTCTGTTATTGTGATGTATGTATTAAGATTTTTAGCAAAGTTGAAGGTCCAATATAATTTTTTAATTCAATTCGAATTCATTTTTTATTTTATATTTTGAAATCTTATGACCTTCGAAAACTAGTGATAAACCCAATGTTTTCTGCAGTTTTACCCTTTTAATAAATCATTATTTTTCTTCTTTCTCTAACAACAAACGTATGTTAAACTAATGCACGTACCCTAAAGTCATAAACCTTTAAGTATTATAAGTATTAAATAAAACAAGTTGATCCCGTATTAAAAATAATAAAGCTGGTAGAAGAGCTTGAAGAGAAGAAAGTGGCAAGATATATAGATTGTGAAATAAAATTTTAAATACAAGTATCTTTAAGTGGTGTTAGAAACAAATAAAAAATATTTTCCAAAATTCTTAAACTAGTATTTATACAATATTTTGATGTTTTTAAAGTACCTACCTCTAATGTTAAATGTATAATTTTACCATTTTTGGTGCCATTAAAAATTAAATTAAGAGCTATACGGCCGAGTGATGATCGGGTTTTTAAATTTAGCAATGGACTTAACAGTTTAGAATGTTTAACAAAACGTCATTGTCATTGTTATTCAATGATTTTAGTAGGCAACCTGTTAAAATCTGACATTTTGTTAAACATTCTAAACCGTTGTCAACTTAGCAAATTGTTAAAAGTTAACAACGGTTTAGAATGTTTAACAAAATGTCAATTTAACAGGTTACTACTAAAATCATTGAATAACAATGAAATGACGTTTTGTTAAACATTCTAAACTGCTAAGTCCATTGCTAAATTTAACAACGCGATCATCACTCGGCCGATAATGTATCAGAGTCAGCAAAAGTCGGGCGACCTTCTTGTTTTAACCTGTTTGCGCGATTATCTAACGTAAATAAATTGGCGTACTTGATTGTTTTTTTACTTTAAGAACTTTTTATTTACTTGAAGTACTTTTTTTACTTCAAGTACATCGTAATACTTCAAGTACTTAGAAAAATACTTTAAGTTATTTACTTGCTCAAATCAAGTAAAAGTTCCAGTATTTTGATATAAATTATTCAAGTACAAGTACAAGTACTTCCTATCAAAAAGTACTTGAAGTAAAATAATTCAAGTACAGAAAAGTACTTGAAGTAAAATTTTACTTCGAGTACAGCTCTAGTGATGAGCAAAGCAAGACCAAGACCGGGCTAGTCTTGGTCTTGGTCTTGGTCTTGCAAGGCTGGTCTTGGTCTTGGTCTTGCACCACCCGGTCTTGCTCTTGGTCTTGGTCTTGGTCTTGCTTTTTTTGGTAGTAATAATTTAAACTATGTAATATTAAATATAATATATATTTTTATAATACTTAAAAATAAAAACAAATAGAAACTATATTTTCTGCATTAAAATTATAAATTATGTCAATTTTAACCTTACACATACGTTTGAATTATTTGATTAAAAAACATATTTTAAATGTAGGGGTTTATTTATTTATGCTACATTTTTGGTTAAATTGAGACACAACCTGTTTTTATACATTTAGTGGCACATAGAAACATTTTAGTAAAATGAATTATTTAAATTTTCTTTGAATAGGCATATAAAATTAAAAGAAATACAAAACTATGTACTGTGTGAGCAGAAAAAAAAAACTTTTAATTTCAACCAGATGTGAAATTTTCGTGAAAATGATTTTAATATGTAAACATTTATTTCGGATTCAAAAAAAAGTTATTCAGAAATCTTTTTAGTTCATATGAACTTTTAATCTTTAAATTAGTCAAACATTTGCCGTACAAAGTTTGTACAAATACTTTATAAACATTCTGCATATACGAGGTGGCTCAATACTGTGACAAAGCTCGATATCTCCAAAACCCGTTCATTATGGTGAAAAACTAAATATGAAAAAAAGGGCGTAAAATGTGAATTTTTTTTCTATTCCAGAATTTTCCGAAGAATCCACTGCCACTTAAGAAAACTCTCTTATTTTTAGCTTTTAACCTAAAATATAAAATTTATGACAAAAAATCCATTAAAAAAAATCACTACCCGGATATTATGCTGTAAAATTGTTAAGCTGTCATACAGAAACAATGTCAATGTAGGTAGTTTTTAAATATAATTTTTGATTTTGATAAAAATGACGTCATTATTATTTTTTTATCATTGTTTTGCCTTTTACGTCAAAACCGGAAGTGACATTTAAAATTTATTTGTATAAAAATTCTTTCTATATGACATGAAAAATATATTTTTTATTAATTCCTCTCTTTTACATTTATATCTTAGTTTTAAGAAAGAATTTAATGGTGCCATTTTTTACAGTGTGGAACAAAAATAATGTTTTTTCTGGATTTTGAAAATTTTTGATCCACCCTGTAACTGCCATCACTAAATAGCTAATTAAAAAAAAACATTAGAAATATGAACGTTATTGTCAGCTTCTATAACTTTTGTGCCCCTAGCTTTTTTCTGTTGTGAACGATTTCGGAGATATCGTGCTTTGTCGGACCATTGAGTCACAATCCTATCATTTTTGAAACATGTTATTGAATTTACTCATAATCGTTGTTAAAAAACTGTATAAAATAACAAAGTGATCCATTTAATTATTATTTTATTTAGGAAACCTGTTACTCGTTAAAAATCGCCTTTTTGGCAGTTCTTGCCAAATTTTTTGTATCTGTATATTGAATATAAAAATTGAATATTATAATATAAAAAAAAAGTTGCAGAAGTGCAAGAGTCTTGCAGTTCGGACCAAAAAAATTTCAATCCGCTGAAAAAACGGGTTTTCTAAGCAGAAGATGATGGGGGAGAATGAGGTGTGCCTGTTTCTATTACATATTTCTTTAAGACAAATTTTGATTTAAATTTAATTTACTCTCGTAATATACTTATTTTGTGGACTTTCTCACTAATTAGGTGTTAATTAAAGCCCCACTAACTGTTAGTGTTTTCCAACTATACAGTTTTATTTGATTGTGTTTGGACATTGAAACTTGTAATTATAAGATAGATAACATGAATAATCCTTGATAAAAATGTATGCAATTAAACTAGGGACTGTAAAAATTTCACTTGTAAATATAGTTATATTCCACCAAAAAAATTAGGTGTAAATTAATTGTTTAAATTACTTTATAATATGTTTCATCGAACCGTTAAAGTTATATTAGGAGGTTAAATGTTATTATATACATTTAAGCTAGGTTCCGAGAAATATTTCCACAATTGTGTCGGAGTTCTGAACAATAATCATTTTGTGTTTTACATGATCAATAAATCAATTTGAAATTGCAACAAAAAGTTAACCTGTTGTGTATTTCAAATAAACATGGGAATTGAGAAAATACCTCAGAATTGACACAAAACAATTTTCCAGTGCGCAATGTCGGTTTGGCCTAAAAACATAGTCCTTCTACCAGCGTGAGGGAAATGGTTCTTCCCACATTATTTTCTGTGTGGAAAGACATTATTCCCGCACTAGTGTGGGAAGGTATATTATTCCCACACTAGTGCGGGAAGTGTTTGCAAACGTTAAATGAGGCGTTGAGGACCAGACCGGACATCCAATTAATGACCTAAATGTTCATTCTGGCTCTTAACACCTAAAATAATGAGTGTGACGTTAAATAATTATTGTATTGTTGATTCACTAAGTTACCTTTGGTTTCTATGATGATGAGTTTTTATTGAATTTCAAAATAATTTTAAAGTGTCAAGTATAATCTTACATAAAATAGAATAAATAAATAAATAAATACCATTTATTTTCAATCTGACTTAAAATTAAAGTATTGGATATTGTCAAATATAACATAACACAATTTAAAAATATACATAAATGTTTTAAAATGTAAAAATATACAAAATTATACAAAAAAAAATCACAGATACATTCAGATAAACAAAAACTTAAACATAAACTTACGCAGTTGACAATTAAATAATTTAAAACCTATAAATAAACACTGTGTGTGTTTGTCAAGAATAAAAGTAAAATACATAAAATTACAGTCTTATTATATTAACAGGTAAAATATTTTAAGATAATTATTTAAAAACGAAAATTAAAAACTGTAGTTTAGGAACTCATCTATGGAGTAAAAGGATTTATCTAAATATTTTATCACAGATTTAAAATTTTTACAGTTATTAATTTCTTTGATATGGATCGGCATCTTATTAAAGAGTTTAATTGGTAATGTTAAAGGACTCCTACCTACTGCTGTCAATCTGTGACGAGGAAGATTCAGATTACAGGTTTTTCTTAAATGGTACTACTTACTTAACTCACGGGGTTGGGTATATGATTTTAATTTCGACTGTGCACAAACTAAACAATTAAATATAAAAAGAGAAGGAAAAGTTAAAATTTCAAGTCGTGGAAATAGGTCTCGACGAGAAAAAGCTCGTCTTTTAAACGTCATTGTCCTAATAATCTTTTTTTGTTGTAATACATTTTTAAAAGACTACTATCTATTTTAGTACGTAATTGCCATAGGACAAAACAAGATAAAGAAAGCTTCTTTAAGATATAGTCAATCTGATGGTTCCAGGATAGCCTGGAATCGATAAACACCCCCTAGAAATTTCCCAATGTTTGTCTATTTACTAGTTTGACTATTTAAGACTTAAATTTAAATCTCGCAAACTAAAACAGATCAGTTCAGTTCAGCCATTGGTATCACAGTAGTTCTGAACCGAAGAAACAGCACTACAGGCATTTTTAGAAAGATTTTCAAATGAATTTGCGGCACATACGACTGCTGTATCATCCTCAAAAAGCAAAATATAATGACCATCATAACTACTCGACGCAATATCGTTAATGAAGATTAAAAACAACAATGGTCCAAGTAGGCCGCCCTGAGGTACTCCACTGGACACCATTCTTCTGGAAAAACAAAAAGTATCCCGAAAGTCCTTCAAAATCACCCATTGCATACGATTGCTAAGAAACTCTTTCAACCACTTAGAGCGTTCCCACGAGCACCACTGTTACTTAACTTATTAGGTAGTAAAACTATATAAATGACATCAAAGGCACGTCTGAGATCAAAAAACAGACAGGCCGTATTATTGTTTTTGTAGAGGCTCTCTAAAATTTTATTGTAAAGTGCAACAATTGCATCCTAAGTTGACAAATCACCAAACTGCTGTATAATAAAAAAATATTTTTGTTTTTAAAAAGCTATAAGCCTAAGGTAATATGCTCTCTTAAATGCCTTTAAAAAAATTAATAAAAATGCTATTCCGCGATAGTTTCAAATTTCATGTTTGTCTCCTTGGAACACGAAAGCTTGCAAGATTTTTTGCATTCTTCTTATGTAGCTACTTTAGAAATTATACCGAAGAAATCTGTTTCTAGATATGAATAAGAATATTCATTTTTCAACGATTGGTGTTCCCAAAAAAAACGTTAATACATTGGTCAAAGAGGAAGTTTATCTGGCATATTTTGCCGAACTTTCTAAGAAGTTGATGCCGTCTACAATATGGGCCAGATATCCTATGCTGAAAACGATGATAAAACTGAAGCGAAATGTGGACATCAGCAAATTTTATAAGGTAATTGCTTTTATCAAGCAAAAAATACGGGCTTTAAACCTGAAACGTTGACCAAAGAAGATATCACCAAATTTTTTTCCTAAGCTCCGGATAACATATATTTGTTCCATAAAATTGTATCTATTTTTGGAATTGCTGGAGCTTGCCATCGCCAAGAGCCAACAAATTTAACTTTGGATGACATTGAAGATAAGAAAGATATCATAGAGGTTAACATACCAGACACAAAGACACATGTAACACAAAGCTTTGTTGTTTCCGGTCAAAATTATATTTACTACTACAGAAAATATATAGAATTGCGTCATCCATCAAACACTAGGCATCGAAGATTTTTCATAAATTATCAAAATAGTAAATGTACAATACAGTGTGTGCGCCGAGATCCATAACCTTAAAAATCCTGAAGAGTATACCGGACACTGTTTTAGAAGATCCTATGCAACTTTATTGGCTAATTCTTCTAGGACAGGCATTACAGACCTAAAACGGCACGGAGGATGGAAGTCTTCTTTAGTTGCAGAAAGTTTTATAGATGAATCAATAACACATAAAATGGAAATTGCTAATACAATGTTAAGAAATAATGTTTTGAAAGATAATACCACAAATTCACTCGAGTCGACGCCATACCTACAGCCTGCAGCTACAGCTACTACTTCCAGCGGCACCATAAGTTCTAGTTAATCCGTCTGCTTAAACCGATCGCTTGATTTAGCTTCTACCGTAAATGTACAACATATGACAAATTTTACTTTTAATATAAATTATTATAAATAACATTGTAAAATAGTTAAAAGTCGTAGTTTTCATAACATTATTCATTATTATTACTGTTGAATAAATTTTTAATTTTATCTTCTCACTTGCATTTTATTTAAAATATATTTTTTGTGTCATCACCCTTAGTACGCTCGTAGAAAAAATATACCTTCTAACACTTGCGGGAAGAAATTTCCGAAAATGTTTCTTCCCTAACTTGTTAGAAAAATAGCTTTTTTCCACAACTGCTATTAAAATTGTTATGCTACGTTTACACGTTTGGCAAATCGCGACAAGGCTCCACAAAACGGAAGCGTGTGAACGGGATGTTTGGCTTGGCTTGCGTGAGCTTGCCGCCCATCCGGGCAGGTGTCGGTTTTTGAACACAAATCAAAAAAGTTTGAGGCAAGCGCTTGAAACTCACTAACGCACTCGCACGCGTGTAAAAGGCATCCAAGCGTTTGTAAAGGCTTGGAGCTTGTCGGCGCTTGCCAGGCCATGGCAAGTGTGTAAATGTAGCATTAAAAAAACTCAGTCAAAGTCAGTTTGGAAATTACGCATATGTCATAGTCAAAGGTCGATATACAGTTTCTTCGCGGAATGACTGGTTTATCCTAGGTTTGACCAAAGCCTTCGGGCTAAC